>CM060377.1:93372551-93642540 GCA_030545235.1 Helianthus tuberosus | reverse complement strand
ACGTAGGTAAAATTAAGGCTTCCTGGTGTATCTCCTGGTTATTATCTATTAAAATTAAACAATGAACACGTGTTAGTAAAATAACCCAATTCACATTAACCGTACAACTCGAGACAGAACTCCAATGACTAAGCCAGGCAGAGCCTTGACATGCATTACGGAGTCCTAGATCAATCAGGTGTAACACGAGACAGAACTCCAACGACTGAGTCAGGCAGAGCCTTGACATGCATTACAGAGCCCTAGATCGATCATGTAGGGTAACAACAGGGTTATAATACTTACAACGAGGCAGAGCTTCACTTTATAGGGGTACCCGAGTATAATAATAACTTTCAGAAAGTTGAGAGAGAATTCAGAAAATGAACGAGGAACAAATGAGGCCTGAAGCCTCTATTTATAGGCTTGACGGATAGCGAGTCGCGGCCCGCGAGAGAAAAGGCTTCGGCCTTCGCGGCCCGCGAGAGAGTACGTATCGATTATAGCTTTGTCGAGTCAATGTATAGGTCTGTTGAGTCACCTGCCACGTGGCGGTATGACTTGACCGGCAATCCAAGCCAATCGCGGCCCGCGACAAATGTAGCTAAGGGGGTCGCGCCCCGCCAGCGACTCTTAAAATTTGTTTTTCTTGATTTTATAAATATTAAGGTATTCGGGGTCCGTTTCTCGTATACGGGGTATATAAGGAACGTTTTAGGGCCGTCTAAGTGTGTCTTAGGAGGGTTGTTATAGCGTAGCCTTTTGTAGGTGTGTGTCAGGAGCGCAGGTCACGGGAGCGTTGGACGCGTCCGGAGGTGATGCAACGTCCTGCTGCGGCTGTCAGTCCGTCTGCCAGCTTTTTTCTGCATGTGGCAGGGGCAGCTGACCGCTGTCAGTGCCCGAACAGACCACTTGATGGTTTGGTCACTGAAGTCAAAGTGACAGTGCCACTTGTGTGACAATAGGATGCGGTCATGGACCGCATTGCTATGTGCGGTAACCGTAGTGATTACCGCATCCCGTGAGGTGACAAAAACCCATTTTCATACACAAGGTGAGTCTTCTCATCTTTCCCCGAGTGGGAAAGTAAACCAGGTTCGCACGTGCCCGCACGAACACATGTGATTCCTTGTTGGCAGGGGTAACGAACTGGGTGATGATCACTCGCGACCAAACCTGTTGCGAAATTTGGGACCATACCCCTTCAACAGTCGTGCATATTTTAATTATGTTTGGCTAGGAAATCGTTTCGACTTCACATGTATGCCTAATAAAAAGTGTTGCTATTCAATTCTATTTGAACTTGTTGGTTTAATCGGTTCTAACAATCTACAATGGTTTATTAAAAATAATTAAGTGTTATAAAAAATATATATCTATAAATAAAAACCAAACAATCATTGTCCCTAAAATAATTGTAACAAACTAAAGAAGGATACGATAGACGGAGGGTAAAGTCGATAGTTGAATGGAATATATTATGAAAGCTTGCCTTTTAAGCGAAGTTTTGTTTGGAAAAGGACCAATCATTTCTATCATTTTTTATCAATTAATTATTACTACTCCATTCGCTAAATAATTATTACTACCCCAGTGGCGGATACAGGAATTTTTGCCAAGGGGTTCACTTTTTTAAGTGTTCCAAAATCAAATGTCCGAACATAAAAAAATTCCGGTCGGTTTGACGGTTTGGGTCGGGTAAGGTTCATCACATAATAAAAATACGATACAATAATGAAAAAAAAACATCGTCATGATAAATTTAAAAAACATGTAACACAAATAAGATGGTCTTTACGAATTAACAAAAAAAACATACCTACAATTTATCCCTGCGAGGTTTCATCTTTTGAAAACGTTGCATTATATTCTCGATCGAAACTTGTTGTAAGATTCTCTTTCAATGTAGCAAATGCATCAAATTAAATTTCATTACAAACTTGCATCAAATTAAACTTCATTACAAACTACATCAGGGTTAATTAATCAATCACAACAATTATTAATTATATATGGTACAACAGATTAAGTAGTTATCTAATTTGGAAGATTCATTGCTTAACCCACAACAATTATATAAATCTACAATCGTCTAACTACCATACTTTAGTAGAATGAAACTATTATGCGCATTATATAAAAAAATATATATAAATTGAGACTTTCAATCAACAAATTGAAAGTTAACATCAACAAAAACTTGAATGATTGAAACCTGAAGAGGTAGAGAACGATTGAGTGAGGACTGTGGACGCTGGAGGGGCTGCGTGGAGATCGAAGGAACTCCGCCATCCAGCGACGGTTGTGCCACGGCCGACGGTGGCTTGAAAGTGGAGACAAGGGCGTGCTATCCTGTGTTTTTTCTGTTTGCTTTGCATGGGTGATGTCTGAAGAAAGGGGCTGGGGAAAGGGCGAACCAACTTATTAAACCCTAGATCTAATTTGTTTTTGAATTAAAAAAAATGCAAAAAAAAAACAAAAACGGATTAGAGCATACTCAAACTTGTGACCTCAGGTTTAACAGGCGGGCAAACTTACCAGTGGACCAGCTAAATCGTTTGTCTATAAGGTTCCCCTACAAAATATTAAGGGCTTCCTTCAGAATTTTGTATGACTTAATACTATAAATTACGAACCGAATGGGTTCCTGGGAACCCCCTAACTGAGAGTAGATCCGCCCCTGACTACCCCATTCGTTCCAAGGAAGGGAGATTGTTTCTCAAGATTGATATCGAAATTTCATATTTTACTTGATAATTAGTGTTGAGATTAGATATATATATAATAAAAAAAACCACTTTAGGGACACTTGTCATCATATTAGAGCATCTCTTATAGATAATTATTATTTTAATTTAATATTTTCTAATTAATTATAGATAACCCTTATATTAAATATTATTTAAATTAATATCTTATGGATAATTATTATTTAGTTTAATTTTCTTCTCCTTAATAATATTATTTAGAGAAAAGTACGATTTTGGCCCCTGTGGTTATATCATTTTTACCCTTTTAGCCTAAAAAAGAAATTTTTAACATCTGAGCCTACAACTTTTTTTTCTAATTCTTTTGACCCCTAACACTAACCCCATCCATTAAATGTTAGGGGCCAAAAGGGTTAAAAAAGACGTATTTTTATCACTTTTACCCTTTTAGCCCAAAAATGATTTTTTTAACATCTAAGCCCTCAACGTCTTCTCTTCTAACCCTTTTGGCCCCTAACACTTTTAGCTCAAAAATGATTTTTTTAACATCTAATCCCTCAACGTCTTCTTTCCTAACCCTTTTGACCCCTAACACTAACATCATCCATTAAATGTTAGGGGCCAAAAGGGTTAAAAAAAAGACGTCAGGGGCCAAAAATGTTAGAAAAAAGACGTTGGGGGTTTAAATATTAAAAAAAAAACTTTTTGGGCTAAAAGGGTAAAAGTGATATAACCACGGGGGCCAAAATCGTAATTTTATTATTTGATGTATAAAATTCAATTCATACAATACACGAGGTTTTTTAAGGATATATATATATATATATAGGCCGGTTAACGTACAATACCTCTTATCATACATTATGTACGCGATGCCCTCAGCCGTACGATCTTCAATCGATCAAACGCGGGCGAAACTAATTTAAATGATTAAATTAATCATTTTAATATATCTAAATCATACCAGGAAGGTTAAAAACGTCATTGCGAGGTCATAAATCTCTGTAATTGACCGATGATAGTTCAAAATCAAACCCTAAATCAAATTCAAAAACCTGAAAATCTTCTTCCCCAACCTCCATTCGTTCCTTTTAGTGCGATATCGATAATAAGAACTACTAATTTGGGAGTTGTAAGGGTCAAACGGAAGAAGACTGACAATGATCGACCAACAATGGAAGAAGATGAACAGTAACACACACACAGATTTTTCACATGCGATATTCAATTTTTCACATGCGATTTTACACACCCCATGCCATTTTTCACATTACCCCATGCTAGCCATTTTTTCACATGCGATATTCAATTTTCCACATGCGATTCTACACACCCCATGCCATTTTTCACGTTACCCATGCCATTTTTTCACATGCGATATTAAATTTTCTACATGCGATTCTACACACCCCATGCCATTTTTCACATTACCCAATGCCATTTTTCAACATGCGATTCTACACACCCCATGCTATTTTTCACATTACCCCATGCTATTTTTCACATTACCCCATGCTAGCCATTTTTTCACATGCGATATTCAATCTTCCACATGCGATTCTACACACCCCATGCCATTTTTCACATTACCCCATGTCATTTTTTCACATGCGATATTCAAATCTTACACATGCGATTTTGTCCATCTACACACCCCATGTCATTTTTCACACTACCCCATGCTAACCATTTTTTCATATGCGATATGTATTGAATTCGCACCAGATCTGCACCTGATCGAACGGCTGGGATGATCGCGTACGTATCGTACGATAAGCGCATTTGTATTTTACTCTTTACCTATATATATATATATATATATATATATATTATTTAGTACAGAAAATTACATTTATTCAAACCGTGTAATACGCATATTTTTAAAGTTGTAATTTTTTTATTATTTAGTATATAAAATTACATTTATTCAACCTGTGTAATAAATGAGGTTTTTTAAAGATGTATTATTTTATTATTTGGTAAACAATATTATATTTATTCAACTCGTGTAATACACGTGGTTTTAAAAATATAACATTTTTATTTGGTATATAAAATTACATTTATTCAACATGTACAATATTGTTCTTATAAATATAACTTTTTATTGTTTAATATATAAAATTATATTTATTCAACTCGTGCAATAAAGAAGGTTTTTAAAGATATATTGTTTTATTATTTAGTATATAAAATTTATTTATTCAACCCGTGTAATACACGGGGTTATAACCTAGTTATAATATATACATGGGAAGGATGAAAACTTTAAGAAAATCGATAAATTAAAATGTATAATTATTATAATATATACTTGTTTATTTGTTGATTATTTCATTATCATCATCTTTATCATAATCAAACTATTACGAGGTTTCATATTTCATCTTACAATACAGTTTCTTCATCTAGCAGTGATTTTTCAATGGCTACATTAGTTGCAAACGATTACAGGGTTTATTCCCAATGATTTGTAATTTTTCAATGGCTTAATACATGTATATTACAATTGTATGTTTCATTAGTTCATTATAATTTTACATCTCGCTTGCGGTATACGCATATAATGTATATATGTGTGGGCGTTCGGGGGGCAAAAGTGAAAGTACACTAATTTTAACGTTATTTTACTAATTTCATGAAAATAACATTAAAAAACGGGGATGGTTAATCATGCATCATGTGGTGACGTTGATAGCTAAAAGACAAGGGGTCCAATGTACTAATCGGCCTTTGTCTCAATTGTTAAGTGTTATGTGTCTTATGTCCAAGGTTTGATGCAAAACTACTATCGAGTCGGGGGGTTTCACTGCAAGCAGTCTCTCTATTCATACGGGGTAGAAATAAGGTTGTCTATATTTTACCATTCTCAGACCATATCTTAGCTTTGCTATTGGTAGGATTTACTGAATATGATGATGATGATGATGATGATGATGATGATTAGTTCAATATTTTTTCATTATATATACATGTATCATTATGTTTAGCCTTTTAATTTGAATTTGTAATTTAACTGGGTACATATATGTAATCTACTAATTTATATGTACAACGTTAGAACCCAGGATTTAATTTCTGAGGAAGTATCTGGGTTTAACCGAACTTTTAAAATTTTTTGCCTAAAAATACACTAAACAAATTAAGGGGCCACTGTATATATAAATGGTTGTTCTGCGTGTGTAAATTACTCTAATTCTTTCGAATTCACAAAATTTTGGGATTTGGATTTTTTTTATAGGTGTGAATTATTCGCGAATGTCGGGAGGTCTAACATACGTTGTCTAAATCGGGTCCGCACTAGAGAGCCCTCTCGCACAATTGATCCATAACTTAAATCCCTCAATGAGAAACCCCTATCACCCACACTCGAACTTGAGACTTGGAGGAGAAAACTCACCCAGGCCCACCATAGATGGAACTTAAATACCCGTGGCCACCACTAGAACACTAGTGATGTGATGGTTTGATATATGTTAAATAATTGTTGAATGATTCAACATAAAGAATGCAATTAAAGATGAAAAAGGAAACCCGTAAGATTTTGTTTAAGAGATTACATGTTACTAAAATGGTGGATCCCATTTTACCTTTTACCCCTAAACCAAATATGTAAGCTCACAACCTTCTATCTATATATAAAATTATCACTAAATGTTTCTAGCCATAGATCAAATAAGATCATTGATTATGATTGGTATTTTGATTTTCTTAAAAAAACAAACCAAAACCAAAAAAAAAAAAAGATGGGTTTTCTATATATTACTAGAACTCTGGAAGAAAGATTATATTTGAAAAAACGGGCGTGCGTTGGTTTTTAACTTTAAAAGGGGGTATTAGGTGATATTCAGGTAAAATATCAACTTCATATGTTTGGTGCTAACATATGGAACAGTTAGTGATGAGTTGACATTGCCCCATCAATCATGAATGCTTGCATTGCATATCTCCTTTTTTGTTTTCTTTTCAATATTTTTATTTTTATTATCTAGTTTTTAAATTGATTAGTATATTATTAAAAACATAAAATAACAATAAAGTAAACCCTAAGCAATATATTAAAATTCAAGGTTGCAAAAGTCCCCTTTTCTCCCTCCATTATATAGCAGGTAATCATGTTAATGCTATTTTAATAACACGAGTTGTATGTATTTTTATTATAGTTACGCTCCTAAATATTTTTATTGTAGTTATGCTCCTAACATAATATAAGAATAGTACATGAAAAATAAGAGAGAGGCTCGCGTACAAGAGATGAATCTTGTACAAAGTATAAGGAGAAGGAGAGTCATCAATTTTCAATTATCAAAGACTAAAATTTAAGCGGAGACATTTTGGTAAATATCAGATTCGAACAATTGAAAAAATAAATAGAGAAAGGGTATTTTGGTCTTTTCTCACTTGAATTCATTCCTCCCTTAATTTTCAACCTGCTATAATTTTTTCATACATTAATATTTAAAAAAAGTTTACACTCTATTAACGAGCATTTCATACTCTTTAATTCGAGTACACTATTGATATAGTTTTCTTTAAAAAATGTACAGGGTACGTGATTACACATTCAATATAAATCATTACGTAATCACACATTCAACACAATTCATTACGTGATTACACATTCAATATGATTTGTTATAATTGAAGATATTACAATTATGTTTATTACGTGATTACACATTCAATAATAAGAACTTAATTGTTTATGCTTTATTACGTAATTAAATATCTAATAAATGACATTATTTGGTTATTATATGTTGATTGACTAATGTTACGTAATTACGTAATCATTCAGGTTGGTTACACTTATAATACTATATTGAAAGCACATAATCACGTAATGAGTATTCAAAATCACGTAATGGATATTCAAAATCACCGTAATCACGTAACAATACATAATCAACTATTGTTACGTAATTACATAATGATAAATAATGATGTAATCATAGGATACGTAATATTCTAAAGTTAAAAGACCCATTTTTAAGTGGCAATTGTGGCAAATCTGATAAGAATAGATATAAATTAACGTTTTGTTGAGATTTGCAAGTAAATACTGAAAAGAGGATGTTTCGGACGAAAAAGGGTATAAATGGAACAACAGGTGAAAAGCAGAGGAAGGATGAGAAGACTAACAGATTTACGGCCCGTACCCAACCCGGGGTTACGAATCGTATGCGCCGCCTATTGGACTAATATAGAATATGCATTAGGAATTGGGTCAGAATGGGTCCCACTGAGGTTACGAGCCATGGGCCTAGCCCATGTTTACGGCCTGTAGGAAGACAAAGCCAAGGTTTGATCCGTGATATAAGAAGAATACGATTGGAAACCCTAAGAGACCAAAATTCAAAAACTAGCGAAGAAAGGGTTGTATAAAGAATGAGAAGACAAACCGAAAGAGAAAAGAGGACGAGACTGAAGATTGAAAGCATGGGAAGCAGTAAAACTGATTCTATGGGTTATTCTTTACATTTTATATTCTTTGAACTTTCTGTAGTGATGATGAATTTGATTTTGATGTTGAATTTGTTTGTCATGTTTGACTAAACTTAGTTATAACTGTCCAGATGAGATGATACAATGATTGTTTATGATTGATGATAGATTTCCTGCTTGTATGATTTTAGTAGTGTAGTATGGTAAAGTTCTTATGATGCATATGTGTGTATGTTGAAATTGGTTATGATATTAGTTGTGTGGTGATATTGATTTTTCTATGAGGTTATGCATGTTTGATTCAATATTTGCTATCTCTAGGGTATATTGACGTCCGTTAGCCTAAGGCTTGATACTTTAATTTGTAATAGATAGCTAATAGTCATAACTGGTTAGACATATGCGCTGCTTACAAGAAGGATTCAATTAAAAGAGTCTAGAACAAATTAGGGTTTTCTAAATGCCTCACCTTGGTAGTTGTAATTCGCTTGGTTCATTAATTGCCTTGAGCACTAGGCTAGAAACCTCAAATCATAAGAATTTGTACTGTCACTAACTTTATTGAAATAGGTCTAAAGGTGTGTCTATAGCCTTAACCCTAGTTTGATAAGACTAACCTTGCGCGACCCTAGTCTATCTAAGCACTTCATACACAATAGGCAAGTTATGTCTTGTAGTGGTTTAGTAGGATCGTCCATCATCAATCTAAGCAATCTTTGTTGATTCAAGTCTAGGATTGTTTATACATTCTTAACTCTTGGTAGTAATTCTCAGTAATTTGGGTTGTTAGATCTTAAGAATTAATTTTCTTAGTTCATCAATTGCATATTAAGTAATAGGTTTAGTACTAGTAGATTGTATTGTCCACAGATTAATACTTGGTTACTTACGTAGGCTTTACTATATACTGATAGGTATGCTTGCCTAGAACGTGTTTAGTAGTATTAATGGTTTTATCCTTAAAACTTGGTTATGTTTTGTGTCAGTTTTATTGTTACTATCTAAGCACGTCAAGTTTTGGGGCGTTTTTGAGGCATTCACGCCCAAATACTGCCCCACTACAGATGGTCTACGTCCACCAACCAAGAGATGCAGATTCGTATCTCTTAGTGGGTAAAACTTAATGCTCATCGAGATATTTGAAAAATACATTTAATACAATATTTTATACGTAAAATATGTCTGAACCAATTCAGACTTTTACACTCATTCAGAAATACCAACACTGAAATGAATCCTCCCATCTAACATTTTTGGCAAAGCATGATGATCACAACATCTGATAAACAATGGAACGAAAACCTCGAAATCTAATCTTCTGATACAGCAAAAGCCGCATTGTACACCTCGCGTATAATATCATGTTTAATCAAATATAATTTCCGTGACGAAAGATGCATACAAAATACAGCAATTTATGTTTGTTTCTGCACGAACCGAATCAGTCAGTATATGAATTACTTCCAACCATGTTAGAGCAATCGTCAAAACAATGTCTAGAAAGTCAAAAGTCAACGGGGGAGTAAGAGCTCCGGTAACGTTGAGAGGGTCCTCTGAATCTTCGAACCAGTGACATAAATGAACTCTGTAAACAATTCCATTGCAATAAGTCAGCTAAAAAAAACATTCTAGTAATATTCTAGCAGAAACATGTATTGAAATAATACAATTTACTGAATAGTTATTAAATATTAATATTAAACAAAGATATGTTAAATAGTGTATTGTGGGTGGACTGAGCTGTTTACCTCATGCATAGACTACTTGTACTTGGGTAGTACTATGAATTATGCTACTTTTGATCATACATAAAGCTTATTTGGTTGTATGTACTATGTAGAGCCTTTTTGTATGTATATATTTATTATCTTATATTTTTTATTTTTAGAAATTAACAAGTTAAAATATCATCTACAAATTATTTATTAGTATTTTTTTAATACCAAATGTATCACATACATGAAAGCTCTCCCCTTGGCTTTCCGGGCTAAACGCCTCAGCACGGCACGCTTTTCAAAAAACCAATGGGTGCATCTTAGCTTGTTTTAAAGTTCTCATCAAGAACGCAAACTTATAAATTAATAACTTTATATCTCATGTATACATATAATATTTTGTGTTCAAAGTTACCAAAAAAAATCAGTAACATGTTCATATTAACGATTTCACATAAAGTCTACTTGCAATCTTTTCTCACTAGCGGAAGCAATTGAAAAAGGGAAGGAAAATGACCGCTTAGTAAAATGTTAAATTTGTTTTCAGACTATAAGTCGAATATCTAACAAGCCCTCTGATAGTTTGGATTAAAACTAGAGGCGGGCAAATGGGTCAGTTTGGTAGTGTTGGGTTAAAACATAATTATGTCAAAAATTTCAATAGATAACTTGTCTGTTAGCATAAATATGATTTCAGAAAGCATATTATGTCAATGATAGTATAGTGGTTTAAATAAAATGATTTAAGAGATGGCATCAAAATTGCACTTGGGTGACGTTCGACCCATTTGGCCCGTTAAAGATATTACACAACTCCACTCAAGGAGCAAAAGAATGAAACAATACCTGAACTCTATGTGGCAAGCTGGCCCAAAATTCCAAGTTCGGAATAATCTAAAACCAAAAAAAGAATTGAGTTACACAAAAATCCCCAACTATAGCATCCATATTCGTAAAGGTTTCAAGAAACTTACATCTATACCACGAATGCCAAGATAGAAGAAACGATAAACAGATCCAGTTATCAGATAAACTCCAAAGAGACACAAAAGTCTGAAGAAAAAAGAAAAAAAACTTCACGAAAGGGAAACACGATTGTATGGTGTATGATTTTAGTTTGACCATTACATGATTAAGAGGGTACCGAACCAGCCCAATCCATTGCCTTTGGTAGCCAAAACATTGGCACAACCAGCTGGATGTGTTATTTGAGTAGCCTGCAGAATAATATATGTAGTGGTTGTAACTTGTAAAAACGGCTGCTAAAAGTTAAAAGCTAAATGCTTGGACGTTCGACAATAAATCATTTTATTGTTTCGATAATGCTATTTGCACAAAATGTAAAGCTTGAAATTTTATAGGCGATTTAGACCCGTTTATTAATTAGCTGGGTGATTTGGGATATAGTTATCTCTGACGAGTCAAATTGGCTTAGCTGAAAAAGTTGTTAAAAAAAAGAGTCAATTTGGTCAAAAGTTGCCTAATATGTATTTTTATTTATGCATAACTCCTTAGATTAAATTCATTCAAAAATTTAGATTATTATTGAAATAAATAATTATTGTAATCACATTTGACACACTAATTATTTAAAAGAGTAAATTGCAATTTTACCCCCTGAGGTTAGGGGTGATTGGCACTCTTACCCCCCCCCCCCCCCCTAACGAAATAATTGCAATTTTACCCCCCACTGTTAACTCTTATGTCGCAACATTACCCCCTATACTCAGTCAAAGGTAGTATGACCCTTATAGGCAAGGGTATTTTGGTAATCTTACCCTTTATTTATTTATTATTATTATTTTTATTATTAATTGTTATTATATATATATATCATATACACAGTTCTTCTTCAAGAGACAGAGGAGGTTCAATGCCACCGCCATTCACCACCACAACCGCCACTGCCGCCGCCATTCACCACCACAACCACCGCAACTGCCGCCGCCACACAACCACCACCACAACCATCCGGAAGGAGACAGAGGATGTTCAATGGTCGCCGGAGAGGTTCAATGGTCGCCGGAGACAGAGGAGGTTCAATGGCCGCCACACAACCACCACCACAACCATCCACAACCATCGGTATTTTTTAGTGTATCTGAATGGCTTTTTATCCTGTACTCCACTTCCACAGAGTGTGTAGGATTTTGGGGGAAATCAAAATCCCTAGAAACAGTCTCTGATTGACGGAAGCTCACATCTCCTCAACTCGGAACTCCATTTCTTTTATTGAGTACACACACTGGAATCCAGGTTAGAATGCTATCATTTTAAGAGTTGTGCTTGATGATGATGATGATTCCTGTGAACTATCCTTGAATGATGCAAACGGTGATGATTCATGTTATATGGTTTTAAGTGATGAATGTGATTTCCGTTAAATGTTAAATGAATCTTTGATGAATGATAAACAAATTACATGATGAAAATGAGGTTGATGATCTATGTTAGTTGTTTAAAAACCATAAGAATGATGATGTTTTCTGTTAGTGGTTTTGGGTAACGTTGATAATCATAATCAACAGATTGTGAATGGGTGGGGATGAGAGAGAAGCGGGGTGGAGAAGGTGGAGGAGAGAGAGGAAGCCATGGTGGTGGTTATTGTTACGGTGAAGTTGCAGGGTATACATATTTTGATTCAACTCATATGATTTAATTGATGTGGTGAAGATGGTGTTTTTTGATGATTTAAATTCACAGAATCTATGAATTGTAGTTTGGTGGGTTTTTTTAGAGAGAGAGAGGGGGAGGAAGAAGATGGCAGTGGTGGTTGTGGTGGTGAATGGCGGTGGCAGTGGTGGTTGAGGGTGGTGGTTGGAGGTGGCAGTGGTGGTTGTGGTGGTGAATGGCGGTGGCAATGGTGGCAGGGGGTAATATTACAGAGTAAACAAAACACAGGGGGTAAAATAAAAGGGTAAAATAGTCATTTCACCACCAAGTCAACAGATTAGTCAACAAAATTGAGTATAGGGGGTAATGTTGCGACATAAGAGTTAACAGTGGGGGGTAAAATTGCAATTATTTCGTTAGGGGGGGTAAGAGTGCCAATCACCCCTAACCTCAGGGGGTAAAATTGCAATTTACTCTATTTAAAAACATCTCTGCATGTAGAATGAAACGTTTGAAGTTTGGAACACTCACAAAGTTACAATTGCCAACTTTTTCAAGTGTCTTGGGTCCCTGCAAAAAGCAACACAAAATAGAGTTTTACTTATATAGAAAAAATTAAAACCAATAAAAAGAAAATGTAAGATTTCTCACTTGCACTTGCTTTGAATCACAGATAACAGAAACAGAGAGTGAGCAATTCATTTCGGGACCTTGGTGCCACATTTCAACAGCGACACCCTTGCCTGGATTCTCTTTATCTGCCACGTTTGTAAATTATAACCGAAAGAAAGTAAATATGAATGTCACAAACATTAAAAAAAACAACAATTTTTCTAAACCAAAGAAAAGAAAAAGAAAATCCAATTGGGATCAGAGTTACAAGTTATTATAAAAGAATTACCAATGAGATTTGTGGTGATGCTTTGGGTGCTTCCAATAGTAGTACATACAGGATAATCCCCTGCACACATTACATAATTTTTTATTAGCTGATTTAGAAGCTTTTCTGTGTATGCTACACTTATAACATACAATTATATATAAAAAATATGATGATACATATTGTGTTTATAGATGCTTTCTTGAGATTATACCTAGCGTATTATTCGACATAAGGGCACTGCAACCCATCCCACATCTAGATGATCCCCCACATTCCTGTAACATGAAAGCATCATGACAAAATTCATATATCAGTTATCCGGAAATGGATACTGTTTCAACAGGATTAAATCAGGCTGAAAAGGTTTTTTGGGTACTAAAATGTTCCATCCAAATCATTGTAAAACAACTAAATGTAAGTTGAATGACACTCACCCATCAATCAAAACATTTTGGTGGATCATGGTTGAAAATCATTCCATCGCATAGCTGCCCCACAAAGAATATAAGTCAGCTATGAGTAACATGGTTAATGGCATACATTTACGCATAATGTGAACTTAAATGAGGTGAAAGAAAGAAGAAAGCAACAATATAAATCTTTGTAAAGCTAGACAAACATATTTTTTTGAAAAAAAAAACATGATCGCTCATTTTTATAGATACGCTAAAGCAGTATAATGGAAATTTTGGAATTGTATTATCTTGTAACAGTTGCAAAGGAGAAGTATAAAATTCATAGGCAAATAAAGCACAAAAGTGTAACCTGTTAGAGACAACCTGAAACCAAACCACTGTCCCGTTAGACGACACCTTGTAAAATCTGATTCACATTAATTGAGGATACGGTTAGCCAACTAGAAGCGTAAAAAATTTCCATGTCATTGTTTCACTTTCAGTTTACAAAGCACAAAACCAACTTAACTAAATGACCTGATAAGGAGTGGGCATTACTAAAAAGGCCAATTTTTTAAGCGGAATAAAAGCCGTTCTTGAAAACGCATCAAAGAGTTATAGCCACGATTCTTATTTCTTAAGATATCAATATTTAGGGGCTGTTTGGCAACTTCTGAATCGTTAAGTGCTGAACCAGTCAAGGTTTAAAAAAACGGAAACGAGTATCGAGGCGTTTTCCCTTCGAGGCGCGAGGCGTAAGTATTGAGGCGGAATGAGGCGTAAGGCCGAGGCGGTATTAATAAATAAATATTAAAATTATATATATCATAAAATAATAAATACTTAACATCAAAAGGTAGCTTTTTCTGCAAAAGGGTAGCTTTTTCTGCAAAAGGTAGCTTTTTCTGCAACAAAACACTGTTAAGCTTAGTTTTTAAGCAATCTCCTCTTCTCTTCAAAACACATACCGCCTCAGATCTGAAATCAGATTGTTTTCATTATTTTTCTTTTCATCTTCATCAAATTTCTGCTCTCCGATGATCCATTCACAACCACTGTCCAGACGAAAAATGGCACTAGTTTGCAAAAGTTCGCCTGAAACTGGGCAGGAATCCGGCCGGAATAGTCACCGGAAAGTCGTTTTTTGGCCGGAAGCTTACCAGAAGCGCCTAAAAAAATATACTTACGCCTCGCCATTTTCGTACCGCCTCAGATCTGAAACTTACGCCTCACTCAACTGAGGCGTCCGTATAATTCCTGAACCTGAGGCGCCGCCTCATATGCGTTTTTCCTCCGTTTCGAACTGAGGCGCGCCTCAGTACGACCGCCTCAGCCGTTTTTTTTAAACCATGGAACTAGTAAGACGTCTGAACCATTAAGAGCCAGTATAATACTTAATCATTCAGAGGCAAATGTCTGACCAATTCAAATTAGTGGTCTTAACCATTCAGACTCAGTATAATGCTTAACCATTCAGAGGCAAATGTATGAACCATTCAGTCATTTGCTCGCGAAACAAACAGTCTGAACCATTAAGTGCTGAACCAGCAAGAGGTCTGAACCATTAAGAGCCTCTCATTAAGAGGTAAGCAAACAGCTCCTTAGTTGGCTAAAGTATTGGAACTCTATAAAAAGTGAAAAGAACAAATGAATCTTGTGACATGATAAAATTCTAAGAACAATGTAGCAACTAAAGGGATTTTTTTTCTTTTCTTTTCGCTGTTTGGCTTGTAATTTATCAACACAGAATTTCCTATACTAAATACTAACCGATTTAACACCACTTCCATTTACTTTAAGCTACTTCTCTACTACTAGTATCTCATAAAGCAGTAATCAAAATTAACCATTGAAGACAGTAAACCTCTATACACTAATCAATCATAATCAATATTAACATATGAAATAGGAAGTGAGTGAACAAGTACCCGTCTTCACTGAGAACACCATGAGGAAACGATGCAGAAGCAGATGCTAAACTGTAGCTATAAAGCTTGTTCTCTTGAATAATACTGAATTCACAGATCGAAGAAGCCGATTTAATTGCAACGACTATGAGTAAACTGATGATGTGGAGAACAATAGACCGTAATTGCATATTCTGATTGTTCTATGTTAAAGCTCGAGATTTGTTTTAGATTCTGGAAATTGAAGAATTAGGGTTCTAAATTTCTAATGCAGTTTGTGACCGTTGTTGGGAACTGGAAGTGATCGATGAGCGTTGATTTGGACTGGGCCTATGTATGAAGCCCACAATGAAACATAGTTGTTTTCAAGTGGTACGGTTGGGTTGAACCGGTAAACACGACTCATGTCAAAGATAACAACTCTAATTTGGACATGTTTAAGCTCGTGAGATTGATATCATGTAAGTTATTTATCTAAATGAGTCAAACGGTTTGTATAAGGGATGGAATCAAGTTGTAAACGGGTTGCAGGGCTGTAGTAAATGGGTGAAACTTGTCGTAAAAGGGTTGACGACTTGACCTTATAAAATTTATTATTTTTTTATTCTAGCTTAATGGGGTAACAGATCAATATGTTTATATAAATAAATCAACCTAAATATGACATGTTTAATTAAATGAGTTATGCATGTCATGTCCAAATACGACATGTATATTAAAGATGATAGATATGACGTCCCATAAATCATAATCGGATTGATTTCGCATCATATTAGGAATTACGAACCCAAAAAAAATTAACAAAAAAGAAGAAGAGAAGATAATAGAAATCGGGGCCGGACCTACAGAATAAGTAACCCAGGATTGGGCCTAGGGCCTCCAATCAAAAGGAAAATCATATGCTAACTATTAATATTAGTGTAAATTTAGAGTTATAGATTTGTTTGATTTCTTATACAAGCAAATCACTACGTGTTATGGTTGTGTTTGATTTTTGCTTAGTTGCAAACACGGATAAAGGAGTACCGTTCATAAAAATTAAAAAGGAAAAGGGCCCTAAAATTTCATTTCGACTTAGTCCTCTAAAAATGTTAGAACGGTCCTGATAGAAATGAGTTTTAAATATAAAATTATGCGATTAATACAGGAAATGGGAATTCCTAGGCTCTCAAATTTCAGTTGCAACATGTCTACAACTAGATTTTGCCCCGCCCGTGTTGCGGGGCACTAAGCCGAATATTTATCTCTTATAACATGTACGTATGTGTTTCGGTTACTTATACATACTACTTATAACACGATCTCAAAAAAATTACATTGAGTCAACCAATTAAATTAAAACACTAAAATACTTTTCCTTAAGAATAACAAAAACGATAGGAAAACAATAATTTTAAACTGAGAGCAAAATTGTAATTTTTTAGGATAAATGAGCGTGTGCCAAACAATCGCCTGACACAAATAAAAATTACATCGAGTCAAACAATTAAACAAATCACTACTATAGTTTTGTCAAGAAAAAAAACTAAAATGATGGCATGACTATAATTTTACACATGGGCAAAATCGTAATTTGACTATGAAAGCAAAGGAAAACGATGGCAAAAATGTAAATGTAAATTTAGATTCAGGGCAAAATTGTAATTTGGCTAGGTGGGGGAAAACAAAACTAATGGAAAAACTCTAAATTTAAACGGGACAAAATCGTAATTTTGTATCGAGGGCAAAATGGTAATTTTTAGTGAGGGCAAAAGCATAATTTTTTTTCAACTGTGGGTAAAAGCGTAATTTTGAACTGATAGCAAAATCGTAATTTTAAAGCAGTGATAAAATCGTAAATTGGTTGGGCCAATGGGGGAGTGCCAGACAGCTTCCTAGCACTTTTCCCCCATCTTGTGTCTGTAGTTATACATTGGGGCAAAATCGTAATTTTACTGGGAAAGCGAACAAAAACGATGACAAAAATGTAAATTTAAGTTGAGAGCAAAATCGTAATTTAGCTGGGAGGAACAAAACTAAACTAACGGCGAAACCGTAAATTTAAACGGGACAAAATCGTTATTTTGAACGGAGGACAAAATTGTAATTCTTAACTGGGGCAAAAGCATAATTTTATTTTAAAATTGAGGTAAAAACGTAATTTTAAACTATTGGTAAAATCGTAATTTTAAAGTGAGGATAAAATCGTAATTTAATTTAACCCAAAGCCTAAAAGCTATGAGGTAAAACTATAAAAATAAAAAAGAAAAGAGGAAAAGAAGTCAAAAAGAAAAAAAAAAGAATACTATTCATGATACTTCCTAAATGTTATATAGGGATTATCAATATTTTCTAAATATTTAAACCTCGTTAAACAAATATTTTTTCCCAGTTTTATTATTATGGGAAATTGGTCTGTAATAATCTCACCTAGACCTTATTGGCCATTAATAATCCTACCTCAAAATATTCCCCCACTAGTCACACCTTTCACCTATTTTTCCTACAATGGTCCCCCTTAAAAAAACTTAACGGAGTTGAGCTTTTTCTAAATTACAAACAAATTTTTTAGGGCTTTTGATGAGAACGACGATACGAGTCCATTGATGTAAAATTTGCCTCGAAATGGTGCTCCAAACGATGAAAACAGCGCTTCAATTCGGGTGTTTAAATTTCCAATTAACCAAAATCAAGTCACTTGGAGCACCATTTCGAAGTAAGTTTTATATCAATGGAATCGTATCATCGTTCTGATCAAAAGCCCTAAAAAATCTGTTTGTAATTTGGAAAAAAGATTAACTCCGTTAAGTTTTTTTAACGGGGGACCATTGTAGGAAAATTGGGTGAAGGTGGAACTGGTAGGGGGATTATTCTGAGATGGAATTATTAATGGCCAATAAGGTTTAGGTGGAATTATTACAGGTCAATTCCCCTATTATTATTGTTACCGTCGTCTGTAGATAAATTAACTCATTGAATTATGAGAGATTGAGAGGATTTATTTATTAAGATGTTACTTTAAACAAGTTGTTAGCCACTAATATGGACAGATAAAATTTAAAATGTTTATATACAAAAAGTGAGTTTTTGAGTGGAAAGATGCTTTTGACTAGAGGTGGCAAAATGGATGAGTTGGATTGGATTGGTTGTTGGGTTAGGATGGGTTTGAGTCAAGATGGGTAAAAGAAAGAAGAAGGTCAGGATGAGTTGGGTCAGGATGGGTTTGGGTTAGAATGGGTTTTGGTCAGGATGGGTATCAATAATAATAAAAAACGAAAAAAAATTATAAAAAATAAATAAAACGAAAAAAATAAATAAAAAAACGAAAAAAATTAAAAAAATTAAAAAAAAACGAAAAAAAATTAAAAAAAACGAAAAAAAATTAAAAATAAAAAAAAATAAAAAACGATAAAATGTTGGGGATGACCAAATTAATAAAGGTATGTATTTCAAGTGTTTTTAAAATAATAATAATAATACTAATAATAACAATCCAAATTTTTAAAAAGGAAGTATGCTAAACTTCAGCAGACTTTTGACCAACATTTTTTACCAACCCATTTAAGAAATAAAACTGAAGACAACCAAAATTTGACAATGTTTTTCATTCATTGAACTATGTCTATCTGCAGATAATTCTTGTATGCTTCAAAAAACTGATACGGCTCAAATAGTTCAAGCCAACTACCATTATTTAACACCATAGCCTACAACAGTTGAAAACAAAATTATAAACTTCATAGCAAAACCGGCCAACTCAAATAAATGGAAGTACCTCACACCCTTCTTAAACTCTTCAGTCATTATTCGTAAAGTACTTTATGACGAACCAAAATGGCCCTTTTTTCAAAGCTCCATGTTTGACCCGAACCAAAACGACTCTTTTTAAAGCGACCCATTCTGACCCAAACACATCATAACCGAAGCAAAATAACCATTTTTTCAAAGCGGCCCGTTCTGACCGGAACCCATGAACGTCCCATAAACAATTTGTTTAAAGTTCAGCCAATTTTCAAAACTCGTATCGTGTTTCGCCGGTAGTTTAGAAACAATACTTAAAGATATTCATCTAGTTTAGAAACAGCACTTCTTTTTAAAACCGAAGTCATATTTAAAACAAAGTAACGAACAAAGCTTACATCTAATTGAGAGAACCCAGACGTCCTACGTGCTTTTGAGGGGAGCGCCCATCCTAACCTGTTGTTTGATTTTGTGTTGCCCATCCTGACCCATCCGCCTTTTTTACATTATTTACTTATGCCCATCCTGACCTACCAACACTTTATTGCTGGCCCAAAAGAACCCAAACTCTTAAATTAAATACCCATCTTGACCCAAAATTTGTTAATGGGTTTGTTTTGCCAAGCCTAAATTCATAAGTACAGACATTACAGTTCAGACTTTGCATCGTACACCTAGTCTACATCAAAAGTTTAGGCATTTCTTCGAACACAGTTCAAGCATTTCATCGAACTGGTCTACATCAACAGTTAAAGCATTTCTTTGAAAACCATTCAGGCAATTCATCGAACACCTGGTCTACATCAACAGTTCTGGCATTTCATCAAAAACAGTTCAAGCATTTCATCGAACACTTAATCTACATCCTAAGAAGATAACCAAATGCCATTAATTTTACTCCAATACCACCAAATACTCTGCTACTTTACTTCAATACCACAACGCATATATATAAATAAAAGTTGTCTATCAGAAACCATAACCATGGTAGAACCCATATGGTACATAACGTCCGATTTAGGCGAATATCTTCGATTTGACAACACAACGTCAGGTGAATTGTTTCGAAAGCTTTGTGTAGCCAGTAGCAGATAAAACGTTTACGATGACTATGTAGAATCGAACAAAATCACATAAATCAAAGATTAAAGAGAGAAATTGAAGATGAAAAGGATGACATTTGTAATGATCTAACAACCTAACAAGACTATGAAGAGATCTGAGTAGTGGTGTTCTTGAGTTCTGATCTTTGAGTATGATGGTTATATGGAGGATGAATGTTTGTTCAATACGAACAGTAGTGTTCCAAGTAGTGGTGTTCTTGAGTTCTGATCTTTGAGTTTTGGATTTGGAAAACCAATTTATGTTTTAAGGAATTACCCATCCTGACCTATCTTTCATTTCCCAGTGGCCCATCCTGACCCATTTAATTTTTAGTTCATTTTTTTATTTACCCATTTCAACCCCCTTACCTATAGTTGTCAACCCAAAACAACCCATAACTTCTTTTTTAAAAGTCCAAATCAACCCAAATTCATACTTTTGGGTCAAAATTGCCAGGTCTACTTTTTACCTTTATTTTTTTCGCAAAAGAAAGATTGTAAAGGAGTTTTATTCTTGCTTTTTCAGATATTTGGTTTAATAACGGTTTAATACAATTATCAATATATCTTTTATTCAAAGTAACGGAGATCTGGGGTTATGGGGATTGTGTTTCCGGCTCAAGCCTCTGTTCTAATTAATGGCTCACCTATAGTGGAATTCTAGTGCAGTCGTGGATTCCGACAAGGTTATCCTTTATCACCTTTCTTGTTCCTAATCGCTATGGAGGCGTTGAGTGGTATTATAAAGAGGGCATGCCAAGTTGGTATTTTTGTGGTATTCCATGTATGATTAATGGGCCGGTTTTATCTCACTTACTTTATGTAAGGCCCTAACACATTTAACCTTAAAACGACGCAGCGGAATTTCGAGTCTGAAAATTTCTTTCATGACATACATCTTGCATTCTAAAAATTCATTTTATAATATAAGAACATAACTTATCGACACTAAATTACATATTTAAACATTCCCGTACAATCCGTCTTGTGACTGGATCTTCGATCTCTACTCCTTGGTAATCCTCATGGCTTGTACTACCTGCGCTCACCACATAAAATTCATAACGTTAGTACGTATCATAAGCATACAAGATTTGTACACGTTTACTTTTTATTTCATTAACTCTTTACATCCCGGCTTTCCCTCTGATCATACGATCCGTAGTGAGACTTCCTTGGTATCCTGTGTTACACTTCATCACCAGGCACGATGTTATTATCGTTAGTACTCAAATTCATTGAATGCATGCGTACATACTTTCATACAACCTATACATACACTTACGATCACACATAGCAACATACATACCTATGTACCTACATACATACGTACGTGCATACCTAAATACATCCATTCATACATACATACATACATACTTACATGCCTACATACATACATACATACCTACATACATACACACAAACCTACGTAAATACTTACATACAAACATACATACATACTCACATACATACGTACATACTTATTCCATACCTTCTCACAACTTACATACGTGCATACCTTCGTACATACTCACTTGACTACGTATACATACTATCTACATACACCCTTACATACATACACTTATACTTATACAACATACATACGTACCCACCTACATACATGCCTACATTTATATTTTCAATCAACCATTGCAATATACCCGACTCATACTTGCCTACTCACATACGTCTTCATATATATATCCTTATGTACTAGCTTACACACCATAATCTTACATACATTCGCGCATACACGCTTACATACACTTCTACATACGTGTATAGAGATATACAACATCCATACATACCTATCCACACATACGCTTACCCTAATGGTCACAAAACATGAGTTAAATCAGTCATACGCAACTTAAAACGCGTTTAAACGAGTTCCCAAGCCAAAACTGAGCAAACGAGCAACTTTCGCCAACCAGGGGGGGCTCGCGTGACGCCAAGGGCCCTGGTGTCACGCTAGGCCCCTGTTTTGGCAGAAGAAGTGCAGCAACTTGCTGCATGTTCCCAGCACGATCCCGTTTCACGGAAACGAGCATAACTCTCTCGTTTTTGACCAGTTTTGCCCGATTCTTTTTCCTACACGTCCGTAATTTAATTCTCCATCTATTGGAACTAGAATCCAACGTCCGACTTAATAAATTTCAGACTTTTAACTCTTCGGCTTATTACCCTTTTACCCAACTTTGACCCATTCATGCATTCATCAACATAACTTGTTCGTTTTACCGTAACCTCTTATAAACATAATAATTTCAGTGTCGTCTATCATAAATTACTAAATTCTTGGATGTCTTGCATCCTCTTAACACCTTATCGTTCATATGCTTATTTTTGACCCGTTAAGGGTATTCGCGCATTAATTGGTCTACGACTAACCAAACCATAATCCCCACTTCCATACTTGTCCAAAACATTACACTAATCGAATAACTTGTTTCTAAGCTACTTTTAAGATCGTTTACCCCAAAATACCCATCAAGGGCATTTTGGTCAACCTTGAACCCATCATTTACGACGAAAGACTTTAACACATATTTGACCTCAAACATCATGTTTAATTCATTACAACACTTTATTACTTACTTGTACTAAGAAGTGATTACGGAAATCACTTACCTTATGCGTCCGTGCTCGTATCCGATTCCTCGCCTTTTCTTGACCCGTAATCCTTTCATGCTTGCGTCCGTCTTGACATGATTCCTATACGCTCTTTTCATCAAGATCACGCTCCTATTAGCATATGCATTCGTACATGTTAACAATCATATCAATCGCATATTTCACCCTTAACCTTCATTAGTCATTTCTAACATACATAACTCATATGATTATATTCATATCCATTTAAACTTATGTAATTCATCATATAATCACAACAACGCATATTGACATAACATGTACCATACGAATTTCCTATAATCCCGCCTTTACGACCACGTGTCAATTCATGTTTCTTATGCTTAGTTGACTTTTGAAAGTCAACTATATACCATATTTAACCATCGACTTATCATTATATACTCGTAACATCATATTCGGTTATACGGATGACACTATATACATTTCATCATACACTTGATGCGAGTACTACCTTTTAAGCATAACGTACAACTATTTCATGCTCAAATCTTCTAAACTCATACATAACCCATCAAAACATACTACTAATCATCATGTATCATTCCCAAACAAACATCAAACATATCATTATCACATTTCTCCTATTTCTTCTAACAAGTATTCATCATAACCCCATAATACATCAATCTTTCAACAAGACTCGAACATGGGAGGTGATTCTAGTCATCATCTTCACCCTAACTAACGGGTTTCACCTCTAATCATCAAATTAACGTAAACCCTACATAACCCATGTTCTATACGAAGATTCTAACCCTTGTACATGATCAATTTCATATTAACTCACGGATTAGAACATAACCCACTTCACCCATGATCACCAATCTTAAACTTAAGACATACCTTATGATCCCCTCGTGAAGGTGATCACTAATTCATGCTCGGTTGTGAATTTGGGCCTTGATTCATTCTTCAATTTGAAGCTTTTGATGATTTAGGGTTTGGGGCTCTTGAGAGCCCCTGATCGATCCATCCAGAACACACACGAAATGTGTGTGTGTGTGTGTGTGTGTGATCTTTTTCTTTTAATAACCCAACTTTCGTTAGTTCCACTTTAGCCCATCGGGTTTTGTCTTTAAAACATAACTGACATTACCTTCCTTTTTTTAATTCTTTTGACCATACTCTTAACTAGGTTAAATAGCCTAGTTATTTATTTCATGACGTGTCATATCGGAACACACGACAAATATTAACATTCAGATTTTGGGGCGTTACAAGTCTACCACCCTTAAACAAGGTTTCGTCCCCGAAACCTTTCTCACTTTCATCGAACACACATTATCTTTTCTTCCAGCCCATCCATACAACCACTAGCCCATACTTTCCTGATCATTCTTTCCTATATCATTTTCATTTTCATTTACTTGACCTGTCAATAACTGGTCAATACACATACTCTTCCGTCCTTTAACATGATCCCTTCTTAATGGATCTAATATCTCCATCTCACCTCTAAAAATTTACATTCTCTACATACTCTGTATAACATTTAACTTTTGTTTTGTTACCTCCACAAAACTACTATTTCATAGTCACACCTACTTGCTTAACTCTAACGTTAACCTTACTCTACTTTTTCTACAGTTACGTATACCTTGCATACTTTTATGCTATCTTTAAATCATTTCGTTCATTTCACATTACTATTGCTTTCACTTCATGCATTACTTAATTTACGTGTATAAATAGTTCATATCTCTCCAATCAGGAGTTAAACATTTTACTAACCTCTTTTTTCATTTCCCAAACCACGATCCTCAACCCAGATCGATCGTCTTCTCCTCGAGTACTAGCCGTACAGGCCAGGTTTCATTCATTCGTATAATGAGCTTCCGCTCGTGCACGTCCTTTCACCAATACGATTGGTTTCATTACATCAATAGTTCTAACATTATCATCAACAACATCAGCGGTTAGCATATGTCATTCAAACATTCATTACACTAGGTGATTACCCACCTATAACCCTTCTACAATTTCCTACGTACCTGCTATAACATACCACACATTCTATTTATTACATGCCATCCTTTCATTCAATTAACCATTTCGCCAACTGAAGTACACGCTCGTACTTCCTTCCATTCATGCTTACTTACGAAGACCTTATTACATCGTTTCAATATTTCTTACTAAGCTTACCATTACCGCCCATTCTCAAGTTATTGTCCGGGTCACAGCCCGTCATCATTCTGACTTCTAAGAGTCAATTACTAACACATCTAACACGTAACTTATACAAAACTTCGTCTATTATACTATCACTTTTTACTTTATACTTATTTTTATGACCCGTTCGACTCAATCATGGTCAAACTGTCGACATCTTCTTAGGCGGATTAATTTCATCTTTTTATATTTTTGAATCCGTCTCACGGATTCAGACGCATCATTCATGCTTCTTCATTCATTGAATCCGCCTTACGGATTCAAACATTACATTTATGCCTTTCATCCTGGAAACCGTCTCACGGATTCAAACATTACATTCATACCTTTCATCCTTGAATCCGTCTCGCGGATTCATACATATCATTCATGCCTTTCATCCTTGAATCCGTCTCACGGATTCAAACTTAACATCCATGCCTTTCATCCTTGAATCCGTCTCACGGATTCAAACTTAACATCCATGCCTTTCATCCTTGAATCCGTTTCACGGATTCAAACATTGCATTCATACCTTTCATTCCTTGAATCCGTCTCACGGATTCAAACATATTATTCATATCTCGTTGATCCGCACTTAATCACGGATTCAACATCCTTCATTCTTATCAGGCATGTTTTTCCTTCTTAAATAGTACTCTCAATTTCCCGAGAGTCTTACTTCCCATTTCACCCACACGCCCGCCTGCTACCCAACTCTACCGGACATACCTGTAACAATTATCATGATCTCACGAACGTCATACGTTTCTCGTGTACTGGCCAGGTACACGATCCACATAGTAGTTTCGTGCCTTCATGTAATTGTCACCTTATGTCCGTAGATTTAGGTTTCGGCGCGTATATCGCTTCCAATACTTCATTACTATACAATCATTGTCTTTTATTTTAAAATTCTCCTTCCCTTAATGAATTTTACCGTTACTTACACCCACATATTAAATTCACGTACCTGGGCTCATTTGCCTATTTGTCTTATTACCTCTTTGCCTGCCTTAGTATTCATCCTAGACTGCATTCATGGATCATCCTCTTCCAACACTTATGCTTACCTTGCACATACAAAACCGTCAGTTTCTTTATACGTATACATAAATACATACTTTCATCAGCCTTTACCTTGGATCTTGATCGAGTCTTAGATTGTACGGATTTCTTATCTCAAGAGCACACAAGTTTGAGTTCAAGTACTTACCTTCTCGTACTTGATTCCCTCAAACCAGGGCTCTGATACCAACTTGTAAGACCCTAACACATTTAACCTTAAAACGACGCAGCGGAATTTCGAGTCTGAAAATTTCTTTCATGACATACATCTTGCATTCTAAAAATTCATTTTATAATATAAGAACATAACTTATCGACACTAAATTACATATTTAAACATTCCCGTACAATCCGTCTTGTGACTCGATCTTCGATCTCTACTCCTTGGTAATCCTCATGGCTGTACTACCTGCGCTCACCACATAAAATTCATAACGTTAGTACGTATCATAAGCATACAAGATTTGTACACGTTTACTTTTCATTTCATTAACTCTTTACATCCCGGCTTTCCCTCTGATCATACGATCCGTAGTGAGACTTCCTTGGTATCCTGCGTTACACTTCATCACCAGGCACGATGTTATTATCGTTAGTACTCAAATTCATTGAATGCATGCGTACATACTTTCATACAACCTATACAAACACTTACGATCACACATAGCAACATACATACCTATGTACCTACATACATACGTACGCGCATACCTAAATACATCCATTCATACATACATACATACATACTTACATGCCTACATACATACATACATACCTACATACATACATACACACAAACCTACATAAATACTTACATACAAACATACATACATACTTACATACATACGTACATACTTATTCCATACCTTCTCACAACTTACATACGTGCATACCTTCGTACATACTCACTTGACTACGTATACATACTATCTACATACACCCTTACATACATACACTTATACTTATACAACATACATACGTACCCACCTACATACATGCCTACATTTATATTTTCAATCAACCATTGCAATATACCCGACTCATACTTGCCTACTCACATACGTCTTCATATATATATCCTTATGTACTAGCTTACACACCATAATCTTACATACATTCGCGCATACACGCTTACATACACTTCTACATACGTGTATAGAGATATACAACATCCATACATACCTATTCACACATACGCTTACCCTAATGGTCACAAAACATGAGTTAAATCAGTCATACGCAACTTAAAACGCGTTTAAACGAGTTCCCAAGCCAAAACTGAGCAAACGAGCAACTTTCGCCAACCAGGGGGGGCTCGCGTGACGCCAAGGGCCCTGGCGTCACGCTAGGCCCCTGTTTTGGCAGAAGAAGTGCAGCAACTTGCTGCATATTCCCAGCACGATCCCGTTTCACCGAAACGAGCATAACTCTCTCGTTTTTTACCCGTTTTGCCCGATTCTTTTTCCTACACGTCTGTAATTTAATTCTCCATCTATTGGAACTAGAATCCAACGTCCGACTTAATAAATTTCAGACTTTTAACTCTTCGGCTTATTACCCTTTTACCCAACTTTGACCCATTCATGCATTCATCAACATAACTTGTTCGTTTTACCGTAACCTCTTATAAACATAATAATTTCAGTGTCGTCTATCATAAATTACTAAATTCTTGGATGTCTTGCATCCTCTTAACACCTTATCGTTCATATGCTTATTTTTGACCCGTTAAGGGTATTCGCGCATTAATTGGTCTACGACTAACCAAACCATAATCCCCACTTCCATACTTGTCCAAAACATTACACTAATCGAATAACTTGTTTCTAAGCTACTTTTAAGATCGTTTACCCCAAAATACCCATCAAGGGCATTTTGGTCAACCTTGAACCCATCATTTACGACGAAAGACTTTAACACATATTTGACCTCAAACATCATGTTTAATTCATTACAACACTTTATTACTTACTTGTACTAAGAAGTGATTACGGAAATCACTTACCTTATGCGTCCGTGCTCGTATCCGATTCCTCGCCTTTTCTTGACCCGCTATCCTTTCATGCTTGCGTCCGTCTTGACATGATTCCTATACGCTCTTTTCATCAAGATCACGCTCCTATTAGCATATGCATTCGTACATGTTAACAATCATATCAATCGCATATTTCACCCTTAACCTTCATTAGTCATTTCTAACATACATAACTCATATGATTATATTCATATCCGTTTAAACTCATGTAATTCATCATATAATCACAACAACGCATATTGACATGACATGTACCATACGAATTTCCTATAATCCTGCCTTTACGACCACGTGTCAATTCATGTTTCTTATGCTTAGTTGACTTTTGTTTGTCAACTATATACCATATTTAACCATCGACTTATCATTATATACTCGTAACATCATATTCGGTTATACGGATGACACTATATACATTTCATCATACACTTGATGGGAGTACTACCTTTTAAGCATAACGTACAACTATTTCATGCTCAAATCTTCTAAACTCATACATAACCCATCAAAACATACTACTAATCATCATGTATCATTCCCAAACAAACATCAAACATATCATTATCACATTTCTCCTAATTCTTCTAACAAGTATTCATCATAACCCCATAATACATCAATCTTTCAACAAGACTCGAACATGGGAGGCGATTCTAGTCATCATCTTCACCCTAACTAACGGGTTTCACCTCTAATCATCAAATTAACGTAAACCCTACATAACCCATGTTCTATACGAAGATTCTAACCCTTGTACATGATCAATTTCATATTAACTCACGGATTAGAACATAACCCACTTCACCCATGATCACCAATCTTAAACTTAAGACATACCTTATGATCCCCTCGTGAAGGTGATCACTAATTCATGCTCGGTTGTGAATTTGGGCCTTGATTCATTCTTCAATTTGAAGCTTTTGATGATTTAGGGTTTGGGGCTCTTGAGAGCCCCTGATCGATCCATCCAGAACACACACGAAATGTGTGTGTGTGTGTGTGTGATCTTTTTCTTTTAATAACCCAACTTTCGTTAGTTCCACTTTAGCCCCTCGGGTTTTGTCTTTAAAACATAACTGACATTACCTTCCTCTTTTAATTCTTTTGACCATACTCTTAACTAGGTTAAATAGCCTAGTTATTTATTTCATGACGTGTCATATCGGAACACACGACAAATATTAACATTCAGATTTTGGGGCGTTACAAGTCTACCACCCTTAAACAAGGTTTCGTCCCCGAAACCTTTCTCACTTTCATCGAACACACATTATCTTTTCTTCCAGCCCATCCATACAACCACTAGCCCATACTTTCCTGATCATTCTTTCCTATATCATTTTCATTTTCATTTACTTGACCTGTCAATAACTGGTCAATACACATACTCTTCCGTCCTTTAACATGATCCCTTCTTAATGGATCTAATATCTCCATCTCACCTCTAAAAATTTACATTCTCTACATACTCTGTATAACATTTAACTTTTGTTTTGTTACCTCCACAAAACTACTATTTCATAGTCACACCTACTTGCTTAACTCTAACGTTAACCTTACTCTACTTTTTCTACAGTTACGTATACCTTGCATACTTTTATGCTATCTTTAAATCATTTCGTTCATTTCACATTACTATTGCTTTCACTTCATGCATTACTTAATTTACGTGTATAAATAGTTCATATCTCTCCAATCAGGAGTTAAACATTTTACTAACCTCTTTTTTCATTTCCCAAACCACGATCCTCAACCCAGATCGATCGTCTTCTCCTCGAGTACTAGCCGTACAGGCCAGGTTTCATTCATTCGTATAATGAGCTTCCGCTCGTGCACGTCCTTTCACCAATACGATTGGTTTCATTACATCAATAGTTCTAACATTATCATCAACAACATCAGCGGTTAGCATATGTCATTCAAACATTCATTACACTAGGTGATTACCCACCTATAACCCTTCTACAATTTCCTACGTACCTGCTATAACATACCACACATTCTATTTATTACATGCCATCCTTTCATTCAATTAACCATTTCACCAACTGAAGTACACGCTCGTACTTCCTTCCATTCATGCTTACTTACGAAGACCTTATTACATCGTTTCAATATTTCTTACTAAGCTTACCATTACCGCCCATTCTCAAGTTATTGTCCGGGTCACAGCCCGTCATCATTCTGACTTCTAAGAGTCAATTACTAACACATCTAACACGTAACTTATACAAAACTTCGTCTATTATACTATCACTTTTTACTTTATACTTATTTTTATGACCCGTTCGACTCAATCATGGTCAAACTGTCGACATCTTCTTAGGCGGATTAATTTCATCTTTTTATATTTTTGAATCCGTCTCACGGATTCAGACGCATCATTCATGCTTCTTCATTCATTGAATCCGCCTTACGGATTCAAACATTACATTCATGCCTTTCATCCTGGAAACCGTCTCACGGATTCAAACATTACATTCATACCTTTCATCCTTGAATCCGTCTCGCGGATTCATACATATCATTCATGCCTTTCATCCTTGAATCCGTCTCACGGATTCAAACTTAACATCCATGCCTTTCATCCTTGAATCCGTCTCACGGATTCAAACTTAACATCCATGCCTTTCATCCTTGAATCCGTTTCACGGATTCAAACATTGCATTCATACCTTTCATTCCTTGAATCCGTCTCACGGATTCAAACATATTATTCATATCTCGTTGATCCGCACTTAATCACGGATTCAACATCCTTCATTTTTATCAGGCATGTTTTTCCTTCTTAAATAGTACTCTCAATTTCCCGAGAGTCTTACTTCCCATTTCACCCACACGCCCGCCTGCTACCCAACTCTACCGGACATACCTGTAACAATTATCATGATCTCACGAACGTCATACGTTTCTCGTGTACTGGCCAGGTACACGATCCACATAGTAGTTTCGTGCCTTCATGTAATTGTCACCTTATGTCCGTAGATTTAGGTTTCGGCGCGTATATCGCTTCCAATACTTCATTACTATACAATCATTGTCTTTTATTTTAAAATTCTCCTTCCCTTAATGAATTTTACCGTTACTTACACCCACATATTAAATTCACGTACCTGGGCTCATTTGCCTATTTGTCTTATTACCTCTTTGCCTGCCTTAGTATTCATCCTAGACTGCATTCATGGATCATCCTCTTCCAACACTTATGCTTACCTTGCACATACAAAACCGTCAGTTTCTTTATACGTATACATAAATACATACTTTCATCAGCCTTTACCTTGGATCTTGATCGAGTCTTAGATTGTACGGATTTATTATCTCAAGAGCACACTTGAGTTCAAGTACTTACCTTCTCGTACTTGATTCCCTCAAACCAGGGCTCTGATACCAACTTGTAAGACCCTAACACATTTAACCTTAAAACGACGCAGCGGAATTTCGAGTCTGAAAATTTCTTTCATGACATACATCTTGCATTCTAAAAATTCATTTTATAATATAAGAACATAACTTATCGACACTAAATTACATATTTAAACATTCCCGTACAATCCGTCTTGTGACTCGATCTTCGATCTCTACTCCTTGGTAATCCTCATGGCTTGTACTACCTGCGCTCACCACATAAAATTCATAACGTTAGTACGTATCATAAGCATACAAGATTTGTACACGTTTACTTTTCATTTCATTAACTCTTTACATCCCGGCTTTCCCTCTGATCATACGATCCGTAGTGAGACTTCCTTGGTATCCTGCGTTACACTTCATCACCAGGCACGATGTTATTATCGTTAGTACTCAAATTCATTGAATGCATGCGTACATACTTTCATACAACCTATACATACACTTACGATCACACATAGCAACATACATACCTATGTACCTACATACATACGTACGTGCATACCTAAATACATCCATTCATACATACATACATACATACATACATACATACTTACATGCCTACATACATACATACATACCTACATACATACATACACACAAACCTACATAAATACTTACATACAAACATACATACATACTTACATACATACGTACATACTTATTCCATACCTTCTCACAACTTACATACGTGCATACCTTCGTACATACTCACTTGACTACGTATACATACTATCTACATACACCCTTACATACATACACTTATACTTATACAACATACATACGTACCCACCTACATACATGCCTACATTTATATTTTCAATCAACCATTGCAATATACCCGACTCATACTTGCCTACTCACATACGTCTTCATATATATATATATCCTTATGTACTAGCTTACACACCATAATCTTACATACATTCGCGCATACACGCTTACATACACTTCTACATACGTGTATAGAGATATACAACATCCATACATACCTATCCACACATACGCTTACCCTAATGGTCACAAAACATGAGTTAAATCAGTCATACGCAACTTAAAACGCGTTTAAACGAGTTCCCAAGCCAAAACTGAGCAAACGAGCAACTTTCGCCAACCAGGGGGGCTCGCGTGACGCCAAGGGCCCTGGCGTCACGCTAGGCCCCTGTTTTGGCAGAAGAAGTGCAGCAACTTGCTGCATATTCCCAGCACGATCCCGTTTCACCGAAACGAGCATAACTCTCTCGTTTTTGACCCGTTTTGCCCGATTCTTTTTCCTACACGTCCATAATTTAATTCTCCATCTATTGGAACTAGAATCCAACGTCCGACTTAATAAATTTCAGACTTTTAACTCTTCGGCTTATTACCCTTTTACCCAACTTTGACCCATTCATGCATTCATCAACATAACTTGTTCGTTTTACCGTAACCTCTTATAAACATAATAATTTCAGTGTCGTCTATCATAAATTACTAAATTCTTGGATGTCTTGCATCCTCTTAACACCTTATCGTTCATATGCTTATTTTTGACCCGTTAAGGGTATTCGCGCATTAATTGGTCTACGACTAACCAAACCATAATCCCCACTTCCATACTTGTCCAAAACATTACACTAATCGAATAACTTGTTTCTAAGCTACTTTTAAGATCGTTTACCCCAAAATACCCATCAAGGGCATTTTGGTCAACCTTGAACCCATCATTTACGACGAAAGACTTTAACACATATTTGACTTCAAACATCATGTTTAATTCATTACAACACTTTATTACTTACTTGTACTAAGAAGTGATTACGGAAATCACTTACCTTATGCGTCCATGCTCGTATCCGATTCCTCGCCTTTTCTTGACCCGCTATCCTTTCATGCTTGCGTCCGTCTTGACATGATTCCTATACGCTCTTTTCATCAAGATCACGCTCCTATTAGCATATGCATTCGTACATGTTAACAATCATATCAATCGCATATTTCACCCTTAACCTTCATTTGTCATTTCTAACATACATAACTCATATGATTATATTCATATCCGTTTAAACTCATGTAATTCATCATATAATCACAACAACGCATATTGACATGACATGTACCATACGAATTTCCTATAATCCTGCCTTTACGACCACGTGTCAATTCATGTTTCTTATGCTTAGTTGACTTCTGAAAGTCAACTATATACCATATTTAACCATCGACTTATCATTATATACTCGTAACATCATATTCGGTTATACGGATGACACTATATACATTTCATCATACACTTGATGTGAGTACTACCTTTTAAGCATAACGTACAACTATTTCATGCTCAAATCTTCTAAACTCATACATAACCCTCAAAACATACTACTAATCATCATGTATCATTCCCAAACAAACATCAAACATATCATTATCACATTTCTCCTAATTCTTCTAACAAGTATTCATCATAACCCCATAATACATCAATCTTTCAACAAGACTCGAACATGGGAGGCGATTCTAGTCATCATCTTCACCCTAACTAACGGGTTTCACCTCTAATCATCAAATTAACGTAAACCCTACATAACCCATGTTCTATACGAAGATTCTAACCCTTGTACATGATCAATTTCATATTAACTCACGGATTAGAACATAACCCACTTCACCCATGATCACCAATCTTAAACTTAAGACATACCTTATGATCCCCTCGTGAAGGTGATCACTAATTCATGCTTGGTTGTGAATTTGGGCCTTGATTCATTCTTCAATTTGAAGCTTTTGATGATTTAGGGTTTGGGGCTCTTGAGAGCCCCTGATCGATCCATCCAGAACACACACGAAATGTGTGTGTGTGTGTGTGTGATCTTTTTCTTTTAATAACCCAACTTTCGTTTGTTCCACTTTAGCCCCTCGGGTTTTGTCTTTAAAACATAACTGACATTACCTTCCTCTTTTAATTCTTTTGACCATACTCTTAACTAGGTTAAATAGCCTAGTTATTTATTTCATGACGTGTCATATCGGAACACACGACAAATATTAACATTCAGATTTTGGGGCGTTACACTTTACGCAGAGGATGTGGTATTCCATGTATGATTAATGGGCCGGTTTTATCTCACTTACTTTACGCAGAGGATGTGGTTTTTAGTAGCGAATGGTCTCATTTAAATGCTAGGAATCTACGTCAGATTCTTAGATGTTTTTATTTTGCCCCGGGTTTAATAGTCAATTAGGCAAAGAGTAAGTTATTCGGCATACACGTGACTGGAAATGAGATTCACTATATGGCTTCTATTCTTCATTGCAATATCGGGAGTTTACCCTTCAAGTATTTGGGCCTAATGGTGGGTGCAAACATAAATCTGGGTAGGAACTGGAAACTTGTGTTGGATACCTTTCGGAACCTCCTCTCGATTTGGAAAGCTAGACATCTCTCATTTGGAGGTCAAGTGATTCTAATTAAGTCGGTTCTCAACTCATTGCCTACGGATATCTTCTCACTATATAAAGTTCACGTGCATGTTATCTAGGTTTTGGAAAGCTTACGTAGGAAATTCTTTTGGGTGGTTCTAAGGATAAATCGAAACCCGGTTGGGTCGCTTGGAAAAATGTGATATCCCTGGTTCAATTTGGGGGGTTGGGGCTAGGTTCGCTCAGAGATGCCAACTTGGCTATGCTTGCCAAATGGTGGTGCCACTTCAAGGTGGAGCACAACGGATTACGAAGGAAAGTGGTTTGGGCAATCCATAGTAATGTAAGAGCTTGGTCAATAGTTTTAGCTAAGATGACTATTCCAGGGTCGTGGGTTAATGTCATTAAAATAGTGGATGCATTTCTCAAAGTTGGTATCAATTTCATATCGCTAATTAAGGGCAATTTTGGGAATGGTGTGTCTTTGTTATTTTGACAGGACATTTGGATTGGGCACACTCCTCTTGCGGCACAATTTCCTTCACTATATTCCATTGAATCGTAGAAGTTTTGCATAGTTGGAGGCCGAATTTGCTCAAGGCCTGCTGATATGCTCTAAATATATATATATTTTCATATAAATATTTCATACACTTTTGAGTAGCATGAGGGTTATTTTTAAACATAAAAGATCCATAAATAACAAATATCTGAATCAAAATTAAAACTTTAACATCTGTTCATCACAATCCAGGTAGTACGTAAGTTTTAGCCAGACATCATGAACAATTCGAAAACAAGAAGTTTAACAAGAAGACAAAACATGGTAAAGAATCAAAAGTTAAACAACTAATAAATCCGGGTTGACAAATCCACGAGCTGAATGATCCTAGAGCTTCTAATCTTCAACCTATGCTTCTTCTCTTTCAAAAAAACGCTCCAAAAGCTTGCTAATTTTTGCCCAAGTTCTTCCAAATCCATCTAGGGTTTTATGGGATTCATTAGGGTTAATTATGGGCTTAAAGAGGGCTTAATTATGGACTTTTACGCGCTGACCAAGGCTTCACATCGCGCCCCATGGCCTCCTATGCTCTGCTGGTCGCAAGTGGCGAGTAGCTCGCTTATTGAGAATACGGTTTCGTTCATAACTTTCTCTTTTCAACTCCGTTTTATTCATCGTTTTCTCCTACGGTTTTGTAATTCAATTATCTATCTTCTCAAATATCCATTTTCATTCCATGAGAATCCTTCACTAAGCCCAAAATTCCTCCCGTGTGCTCGTGTGTTTAACGTTTCAGCTCGTTCTCACTCCCGGGACCCGACAAAGCATGTCACACCCTGACTTTTGCGGAAGCGTGATTATGTGTGACTTGCTTAATATCATTGCATTCAGCCATAACAAACAACTATATGATAAAAACCAAAGATGTTCATCCATAGATTAAGTTTAAAAACATCACAACGATATTGTCTTAGAATCCAAACACAGAGTTCAAATCCAAATTACAAACCATTCAAATTGTTTTAGAGTTCCATAAGGACTCGACAAAAGAAACTACTAAAAACTAAGTTTTGGACTATGTATCTTATCCAGGATAAGATACACAACCCCAAACCCTTAGACACCGGATGACATCTTTTATTCCAAACAACCCTTGAAAACTTCCAACGCCCGCCAGATCCATACTTAGTTTCCTAAAATACATGTAGTTCGAAAACATCAACAAAAGTTAAGCGAGTTCATGAGTTTGTATGTGTGCACGAATAAACCTTGAAATCATTGAAAGTATGTAGGTCTTTGTAAATCCTGGTATGAAAGAAAACAAGGAAAACAGATCCATTAATGGTTTGCAAGGCCATTAATATGTGTGACGTGATGCAGGAAGGCTCAATCCTAGCAGATTTTGTACCGGGCCTCCGGCTGTAAGACATAGTCACCTCATGGGCCAAATCCTGGACGGCATGGGTGGGGCTCGCTACACCCAAATAGATCTATCACTCATGTCCCTCGGTCCTACTACGAGGATTAATGGTCTTAAGCGTTGTACCCACCACTCACATGATCTAACAGTTCATTCCTTAGCTAACCATACCATATGTAAACGTTTGTAAACAATTTGTAACATGTACTTCACCCCCGAAGTTATAAACCGAAAATAGTTAAAAGAAAAGTGGGACATGAACTCACAATCTTGCGTTGTTCGTATCCAATGTAACCCAAAGCTGCTACTCGTGTGCACCACTACCTACAACGTACTATGATTTATTAGACGGACGGGTCGTGCCTTGACTTAGTCTTAATTAGTGTCTTTGAGTTACGTTTCATTGTGTTTTTAATATTATTCCAAGTTATATAATTATTTGTTAAAATAATAAATATTTTATCTTAAATTATATTTGTTACATTTTGGGATAATTCTTAAAATAATATATTTTAACATGTCACATTTATGTATTTGTACATGTATAACTTCCCAAGGATGGGTGTATTCATACTCGTATTCTTATACTTGTATATTTTTGCCAAGTATCAGTGGCGTATTCCGGTGTATATTTATACGTACGAGAATACGTATTTTTATTGTGTTTATTAAGTATTCTCATACTTAATTTTTGTATTCATTTTCCGGAATAATATTTCTAATAAAAATCCATCAATATATATTCCCAAAATATATATATTTTAAGAAATATTACATAGAAAAATTATTTATAATTTTTCCCTTGGCAAAAATATTTATATTTCCATTTAAGTCCCAAAAAAAATAATATATTTTCAAGTTTAACTTAGAAAATATATATAAATCTATTTTTCACCCAAAAATAATGTATTCCATATTTATTCAAGAAATTATATATTTTCTCCCAAAAATAATATATCTTCTAATAATTTCAAGAAAATATATATTTTTATTTACCCAAAAATAATATATTTTCTTCTTGTCAAAAATATGATATATCTTTGTAATAATTGTGAAAATCATATTTTTGTTCTCTTGGTGTCCAAAGTACTGATTACCAAAATATACTTTATGAATTTATTTCCGGAATATTTTGTAAGTTATATTCCTTGTTCGGTTTCTCCAATATTTTGGATATAAATTATATATTTATTTCTTGGAATGTTTGTAATATTTTGGATTGTAATTGTTGGTATTTTGGGTGAGTTATATTATTTCAAGTCCTAAAATAATATAACTAATACACATAATATACAAATAATCACACACATGGTGACATCTAAATATATATTTTCCTAAATACATATTTAGGTGTTGTTTGTTTTTTCTGCGGAAAAAGGTCTGCAGTCTGCGGACCACATCTGTAGGCATCTGCAGGAGAAGAGGTGGACCAAATGTCTGCAGTCTGCAAGGAGAAGAGGGTTTGTTTTTTTATACAAAAAGATCTTCACACACACTTCACACACAACACCACAGATATCTTTCTCCTCCCTCGATCTCTCTCTCTCCTCCCTCTGCCTTCATCTACCACCACCACCGTTACCACTACACCACCGTCACCACCGTCACCACTACACCACAGCCACCACCGTCACCTCCTCCACCGTCCACCTGCCACCACCACAACCAACAACCACCACCGCCTTACACCACAACCAACAACCACCACCGCAAACCCTAGCCGTTAACCACCACCGCAAACCCTAGCCGTTAACCACCACCGCAAACCCTAGCCATTAACCACAACCAACAACCACCATCGATTTGGGGGTTTTGCTTCTATGGTGGCAGAGATGGATGCAGCTGAAGATGAAGATGCAGATGAAGATGAAGATGCTGGTGGCGGATGAAGATGATGGTGGCGGAGATGTTTGGGGGTTTTGTTTGCAGATGAAGATGAAGATGGTGGCGGAGATGTTTGGGGGTTTTGTTTGCAGATGAAGATGATGGTGGCGGAGATGTGGTGGTGGTGTCGGAGGTGGAAGTGGTGGCAGAGATGTGGGGGTGGAGGTGGTGGCAGAGATGTGGTGGTGGAGGTGGTGGCGGGGATGCAGAGGTGAGAAGAGAGAAGAGGTCTGTGGAGGGTGTCTGTGTTTTGAAGGTGAGAAGAGGTTTGTAGACATATGGACAGGTCTGCGTGGGGAAGAGGTGGGGAAGACCTTTTTGGTGAGAAGTGCTTTCGGAAAACAAACAAGCTGCAGACATCAAACGTCTGCGCGCATCTGCGCGACGCAGACATAAGTGGCCAGAAGCACTTCTGGCCAAAAAACAAACACCACCTTAGTCACTTTTATTTGCAAAAACCAACCTCCAATATTTATAATTTTTGTAACAAAATCTACGGCAAACTTTATATGAAAATTCAGGGTTTAAAATATACTTGTGAATATTTGTTTAAAAATATTTTTCTAAGTGTTAAATTTCTAGAAAATTTTTGCCAAAGTTTCCCCTTAAAAATGGAGGTTTCCATGCTTTCAAGCATATCATTTTCTTTTATAAATCATCACAATAAACCAATCAACACTTACCAATTTGCCAAAATCAAGCATTAATCACTACTTCATGAACTTGAAAATTTACAAAAATTTGTAGTAACTTACTAGTGTATTTAGTAGGCTTAGTTACCCTTTAAAGTGTGGTTGTTTATTTAAAAACATCATTATTAAAGAAGTTAGATGTTTACAACTTGTAAATAGATTTTCTAAAAATATTTCTTCTTGAGTTTTTCTTGTTAAATATATATTTCTACACTTGATTAACCACAAAAAATATGGTTAATTTCTTTAAGAACCAAGTTTAGGTAAATCTTATATTTTTAACTTGATTTCTTGAAAAATCATTCTTAAAATCATATGTTTACTAGACTTTATATTCGCTTTAATCATCATACTACAAGAAAACATTAAGTCTTTCAAGTTCATGTTGTAACATAAGGATGATCTCTTGATCCTTAACATAATCATCCTCTCATCTTGCTAGATTATGTCTTTAATCACTATCTAGCAAGATCACATGATGATTACATCAATAACATAAGCAATCAACAATCAACAAGCATAACAACACTTAAACTACTTGATTTCTTATGATTTTAGTCTTATGTTCAAGTTTCATGTTCAAGATTCATAGTGTTCTTCATGATTAACAACTTTTACCATCTTTTAACCAACTTAATAAGATGTAAAAATGGATGGAGATGGTCTTACTACTAGCTCAAGGCTAGGGATGATCACAAGATGAAGAAGAGGTGGATAAAAGCTTGTATGAGAGGTCCTTCAACTTCCAAGAGTTCCTAGCTTCCTTATGTTGCTTCTTACACCTTTGGATATGTATGGAATGGATGAGAGTTGAAAGATGAAGATGGTGGTGAGTGGGTGGCTCACGGCCGAGAGGAGAGGGAGAGGTAGGAGAAGGGTGTGTGTGTTAGTGAGATGTGAGAATGAAAGCTTATGTTCTAAAGGTTAACTCTTATAACTTCCAACACATGTTAAACTAATGTGTAATATTCACATAAAGATGAGACATAATCTTATAAATTATTCAAATAAAATCCTCTAGTGGGGGCCACATTATGGCCATGAATATGTGGGGGGGGGGGGGTCTAGACTAGGTTGTAATGGTAAGTTAGATAGATCATAAGGTTGAAATCTAAGTATATTAGTTAGGTGTTTAGTTACTAGATGTTATATAGTGTGTTATGATGTTCGGGGACCATAACTAACTTGGTAATGATAAAACAATGCTTCTAGTGAAAATTTGGTGTTTCGGGTAGTGTCCGGTTGTTCGGTTGGTTACCGGTTCGTTAAGATGCTAAACTATGCAGTTTAGTGTGCTTTATGTTACCTTTTGTGACAGTTTTGATTCCCGACACTTAGGAAAGCATTCAGGACCATTTAACCATATTTCTGCATAATATTAAAGTGTTTAAATGCTGATTTTTGCTGAATTCAGCAATTTAAGTGAGTTTCATGCACTTTTCGACACTTTTATGATCATTACTTTTCTATACACTATACTAGTGTAATTCTTGGTTTCTGGCACATTCTGTGTCTCAGTACCATGTCTGCCTATGTACTGAACTCCGTCAGCATTTTTCTGATTTATCTGATAACTGTGCTATCTTTGTTTCGTGCATCATTTGAATCAATAAAGTTTGCATGCAATATTGATATGACATTTTGGAATATATAATGCACGTGTATGTATGATAACAATAATAAAAAAAACAATTGAAATCATTAATTGTAATTCAGCACAGTCATTAAGCACTAATCATTGTTTAATAGTTGTACGGATACCTGGAATTTTGACAGTTGTCATATTCTCCCCATGTTAAGAAAATTTCGTCCCGAAATTTTAAGCTTTACTATTAGCTGCAGAGGAGTTGGGGAATAAATGTGGGTACTTCGCTTTCATACGGTCTTCACGCTCCCAGGTGAACTCTGGGTTGTGACGCGCATTCCATCGAACCTTGACAAGCTTAACACTACTCCCCCGAGTCTTGTTAACCTTCCAATCTATAACCTCAACGGGTTCTTCTGTGATGTGTAATGTGTCGTCAATGTGTACTTCATCAGCAGGGATGACCACTGTCTCTTGTGTTGGACTTTTCTTCAGATTAGATACATGAAATGTATCATGAACACCATTAAGTTCTGCTGGTAGCTCCAACTTGTATGCTACTGAACCAACCCTTTCTAAAAATCTGAACGGCCCGATATATCGTGGGTTTAACTTACCACGCTTCCCAAAGCGTGCCACACCTTTCCAAGGTGAGACTTTTAACAAAACCATATCACCCACTTCAAATTTTGAGGGTTTTCGTCTCTGGTCCGCATAGCTCTTCTGGCGATCACGAGCCGCCTTAATGCGTTCTCAGATCTGCATGATCTTATCAGTTGTTTCTTGGACCAGTTCGGGACCAACCATCTGTCTATCACTTGCATCAGCCCAACACAACGGTGATCGGCACTTGCGTCTATAGAGAGCCTCGAATGGTGCGGCTTATGCTTGTATGGTAGCTGTTGTTGTAGGAAAACTCAACCAAAGACAGATGAGTATCCCAACTGCCACCCATATCCACAACACAAGCATGTAGCATATCTTCAAGCGTCTGAATCGTTCTCTCGCTCTGACCGTCCGTCTGCGGGTGAAAAGTTATACTCAAATTCAACTGAGAACCAAAAGCTTCCTGGAAGGATTGACAAATTCTTGACACAAACCATCCATCTTTGTCTGATATTATCGAGATAGGCACTCCATGACGTGCAACTATCTCCTTTAGGTAAAGCTCAGCTAGCTTACCAGTGTTATCCTTCTCTTTGATTGGCAAGAAATGCGCATACTTTGTCAATCGATCCATGATTACCCAAATCGTATCATGACCTCTGGGAGTTCTGGACAACTTGGTTATGAAGTCCATAGATATCTGCTCCTATTTCCACATGGGTATCTCTGGTTGTTGCAGAAGACCTGAAGGCTTCTGATACTCGGCCTTCACCTTGGCACAAGTTAAACACTTCCCAACATAAGTAGCAACATCACCCTTGAGTCTTGGCCACCGGTAGTAATCTTTTAAATCCTGGTACATCTTGTCCGATCCTAGATGGATCGAGTACCTTGATTTATGAGCTTCATAAAAAATAACCTCTCTAAGACCACCACAAAGCGGAACCCAAATACGTCCCATAAAATACAAGGTTCCTTCCTCGTTGGGTGTAACATCTGTGCTTGTAATCATTGTGAACAGTTCTATTATCAATAAAACAATGTTATTTGATCCCAATGTTTGTTTGGTTGTGTTTTACATTTTTCATGTTTTGACTTTTATTCCATTTCAAACTCTATATCGCTTTCTGGAGAGTTATACGCAAACTGGTGCGTAAACGTAATCAGTTTAATGCGACAAATACTCCGGAACATCAACATATACTTAACATACCTTAAATAATCTTTACATAACTTAGAAATAAGTTTTGAAGGCTTTGGTATGTCAAAAACAAGTTAATTCGCTTAGAGGGACTAAATTTGACAAACTGCGAAAGTATGCCAATTTGAACTATAACGAACATTCCGGAACATGACCATAAGTTAAACACACCATAAATATCCTTTATATAGCTTAGAAATAGGCTTTGAGGGGTTCGGTGTGCTAAAATAAACTTTTGGGTCATTCAGGGACTAAAAGCGTCAAAAAGTGCACAAGTTTGCATTTTCGCGCATAACTTACGTTCTGAATACATCCGGACATCCAAAAATTTATGTAATCACTAAAATATTTTATTTTAGTGTTTGGCATAAGAAAAATCCATTCGTCACGCCATTTTGATCATTTTTCGCGCTTATGCGCATTCCTTCGTAATTAACCGAACAACGTAACCGTACGGCTAAACGAACCGACACCCGAGATATTTTTGAACACATTTTAAGTTCCCTATACTTTAACTTCATTTTAGAGCTTTGAAATGGAGTTAACGGGGCATAAACGTGTCAAAAAAAAACGCATCGAAAACCAAGTTTTGAGGTTGCAGGGACTGAAACTGTAAATCTGCTAAACTAGGTCCGTAAGTAGGGGCCAGATGCAGCAAAACATTTTTTTACAGCTGATAACAGCCCTTAACACTCTCCAAAGGCCAAGTACGAAGTGTCAAACTCTTATGGTGGATGGCAAATGAGTTACCACAACTTTCCAACAAGTGTACGGCTTAGATCGTGCCCCCTTTTCCAAGAAATTATCCTAACGGTGAACCAAAAACTATAAATACCCACCTCCACCCTTCACTTTTCCTCACAAGAATCTGATCTTATGTGCTCTAAGTTGAAACCTTTGTTTCATACTTGAGCTATTTTGATCTAGATTAGCATTCGGGGACCCTTTGTAAGTGTTTCTTCGTTCTTTTATTGCTTTTCGAGTCCGAAAGTCAAACTTTGTTTGACTTTCTGCATTGACCAGTTTATGGTCAATGCGAAGTTCGTTTGAACTTCGCAACGTGATTGTAATCACGATGGTTATAGTCCCTTGTGACTATGCCTACTGATTACCACGTTGTCTAGGGTCGTAAGGGTAAGCGATCTAATAAATCGCTTATACCTTCGAACCCGACCCATTTAGTCGATCATTAGGATCTGACCAAACACATTAGGTGACCATAGTATATAGGGAATAACCCTCCGAGGTTATACCTTATGGTCGCTTCGTTTAAATAGTTGTATAATAGGTAGTTTATATGCCTTAGGTAAATTACCAAAATACCCCTTTGATGCCAAAATTCGTTTTAAACATATGTAACATAACTTTTGACATCTAAACTGATTTGACAACCATATTAGACATGTTAAGGCATATCTTACTTGTCATAGGACTAGCTAGGCGTTCCGAACGCGTTTTACGCGAACGACGCGTTAAAGTAGCATAAGCTACCTAAACGGGTCGTAATGGGTCACAAGCACTTAGGTTAAGTTTCGTTTTAGTATGTGGGCCTTGTTAAACCATATCACACGAGTCTCCATACTCATTTGGTTTACGAGCCCTCATTCTATCAGATCTTCCGATTTAGGTCCGGTTTATTAATGTAGTTACCTATACTAGGTGCCGTTTGATTCCGTGATCTCTAGCATTGCTTGGTGGTTATCTTAGGACTTCTGAGCAATCTCAAGTGAGTACATAGACCCCTCTTTTACTGTTTTCTAAACTGTTTTGGGGTGAAACACATGTGCCTACTTGTTACTTTCATGCTTTTCTGTTTTCACATCATATACCTGCTATGTTCGTTAGTACATTGTAGTACATGTTTTACATTACATTTCATGCTATGTATGCCCATTGTGTGCGTACTTAGTACATGTTTTACATTACATTTCATGCTATGTATGCCCATTGTGTGCGTACTTAGTACATGTTTTACATTACATTTCATGTTATGTATGCCCATTGTGTGCGTACTTAGTACATTGTGTTACATTACATTTCATGCTATGTATGCCCATTGTGTGCGTACTTAGTACATTGTTTTACATTACATTACATTTCATGCTATGTATGCCCATTGTGTGTGTACTTAGTACAGTTGTTTTCATCACATGCTTACATTTTGTTATGACATTTGGGTTGTTTACAATGGAACAATACATTCATTAACATTAGCTACGCCGTTCGTTAGTAGGTAGTGGTACCATAGGAATTGACAACTCCCGTTCCTGAAATCCTGGGTTTGTTTGGATTGGAAGGAATGACCGAATTCGATAGACATAACTTAGATAAACCTTTAATTTGTTTAAGGGTTTATCGCCACAGTCTCAAGGCTTGGATGTATGCATTTTCACAATACCGCATAGATGTTTATAACAGTATAGCATGCATTTGTTCCACAAAACATAACTTTGATTTAAACCATGTTTTACTTCAATACCTTGTTTTTGTGCATTTTACATATGGTTTAGTTGATATATTTCACTTACCATACATGATATTTTTGGGTAAACATTACATGATCTACATTAACATAAACATTTTGACATTGATATACACATTTAGTGGTTTACATTGGACATAGACATTTCAATATGGTTTACACATTAACACATGAAAATTCATTTATACATGAACAATTTACATTGATAGTTGGTTTGGGTAAATGATTCAAGTAACGAGGCGAGTGTAATATAATACAAGCATGGTGGATACGCCGCTGGTACTTCCTATATATAAGTGTTTGTATAACATTACATGTCGTAGCGTTACTTAAATCATTTCAATATTTGACATATTACATTTTACATAAACAACTTATTTTCACAAGACATTGATTTACAAAACAACTTATCTTATACAAACTCATTTTTACTTGGTTATTCATTTAACCTCACATTATTCTCTTATTTATACATATCATTGCTTTTTTAAGGATTTACAAAACAAAACAACTTACAAGGTTCATGAATGACTGTTATTAAACAATTTTTCCTAAGCTTATAAGTCATGAATCCTATTTTCACAAAACCTATGTATCTCACAGGCATTTTTATGCTGACGTACCTATTTTCACATGTGTTTTCAGGAGCTTTTCCGTAGGATGATGATCGTGACACTAGGGCGGACCTGTGCCTTAGAGACATAAAATGAAGATAGACTTAGTTTAATTATGTTCTGAACTCTTTATTTCCTGTTTAAGACAATGTAACTCTTATGTTTATAAATAAAATACAACTTTGAATGCCATGGTTATGAAACAATTAATTTTGTTACAACACTCCCCGACGTTTCCGCCGCGGTTGCATGTTATACGCGGTCGGGGTGTGACATTGGGTACCAACTTTTTCTCCATTTCTCGGAGATATTCATCCTTAATGTTCTCTTTCTTAAGAGCTTCCCTCTGTGCAGCATGAATACGCAACGAGAGATCTGTCTGAATAATCATCTCTAAAGCCCTAACCCTTATGGGCTTGATCCTTTCTTTTCGGCTTAAGGCATCTGCTACCACATTCGCCTTTCCTGGGTGATATTTAATCTCGCAGTCATAATCGTTTAATAACTCAACCCAACGTCGTTGTCTCATATTAAGCTCTTTCTGATCGAATATGTGCTGAAGGCTCTTGGGATCCGTAAAAATCGTACTACGAGTACCATATAGATAATGTCGCCAAATCTTCAAAGCAAACACCACTACGCCTAACTCCAAATCATGAGTGGTGTAGTTCTTCTCATGGACCTTCAATTGGCGCGAAGCATAAGCGATAACCTTCTGTCGCTGCATTAGCACACAGCCCAATCCCTGACGTGAGGCGTCACAATATACCACGAAGTTATTGGTGCCTTCGGGTAGGGATAATATAGGTGTATCGCAAAGCTTATTCTTAAGCATCTGAAAGGCTTCTTCTTATTTGTCTCCTCATTCGTACTTCTTATGCTTTTGAGTGAGGGAGGTCAGCCGCTAAACTATCTTGGAGAAATCCTCAATGAACCTGCGATAGTAGCCTGCTAAACCCAAAAACTGTCGGATCTCAGTTGGCGTCTTCGGAGTTTCCTAATTCTTGATGGCCTTAATCTTGGTGGGATCCACATGAATTCCATTTTCATTTACCACGTGACCGAGGAACTGCACTTCGCGTATCCAAAACTCGCACTTCGAGAACTTGGCGTAGAGCTTCTCCTTCTTTAACAGCTCTAAGATGCCTCTGAGGTGTTGCTCATGATCTTCCTTCGTCCGCGAATAGATCAAAATATCATCGATAAATACGATCACGATTGTCGAGATACGGCTTGCAAACTCGGTTCATCAAATCCATAAACACTGCCGGTGCATTAGTCAACCCAAACGGCATCACTAGAAACTCGTAATGTCCATAACGAGTTCTGAAGGCTGTCTTTAGTATACTTTCTTCTTGAATCCGTAACTGGTAATAACCTGATCGAAGATCGATCTTGGAGTAGTAACTTGAACCCTGAAGTTGATCGAATAGATCATCAATCCTCGGCAAGGGATACCGATTCTTGATGGTTAACTTGTTCAGCTCCCGGTAGTCGATGCACATGCGAAAACTACCGTCCTTCTTCTTGACAAACAGCACTGGAGCTCCCTAAGGTGAGAAGCTTGGCCTTATAAATCCCTTATCTAGCAACTCCTGAAGCTGCGCTGACAACTCTTGCATCTCTGAAGGCGCAAGTCGATAAGGTGCCTTGGCTACAGGTGCGGCGCCTGGAACCAAGTCAATGTAGAATTCGACTTGTCGTTGAGGAGGTAATCCTGGAAAGTCTTCGGGGAAGACTTCCGGATATTCCCTTACCACAGGGATATCTTCGAGCTTCGGTTCTTCGGCCTCTTTGTCCATGACATGAGCTAAGAAGGCAACACACCCTTTACGCATAAACTTCCGTGCCTTCAAACAACTGATAATCCGTAGAGGCTTATCATGCTTCTCCCCATGAATCACGATCGTCTCTCCGTTCGCCATCAGAATACGGATAACCTTCTCATGGCATACAATCTCAGCTCGATTACTCGCCAACCAATCCATCCTAACTACTACGTCGAAGCTTCCCAACTCAACTGGCAGAAGATCTAATGAAAACTCACGCTCTCCAAGCTTTATAACACAGCCTCTAATCACTTCATTAGCTTCCACTAGCTTCCCATTAGCTAGTTCTATCGAGTACGGGATATCTAACTTACTAGCTACTAAACCAAGTATATTCTTAAACTCTAGAGATACGAAGCTATAGTCGGCACCGGTATTAAATAGCACAGACGCAAATGTTGTTTAATAGGGAACGTACCAGTGACTACGTTCGGATCCTGGTGAGCTTCCCTAGCTCCAATGTTGAATACTCTTCCCTGAGCTTGGTTATTCTTTGGGCAATCCCGCTTGAAGTGCCCTACATCACCACAACCATAACAACCTTGGCCACGTCCATTCCCATTTCCGCCTTGGTTGTTGTTATTATTTCCTCCGCGGTTTCAATTTCCCGCCTGGTTTCCATTTCCATTCCGGTTTCCATTACCTCCCTGATTATTGTTTCCTCCCTAGTTTCTATTCCCATAACCGTTTCCACCACGGTTGCCATTACCATTTCCATTTCCTCTTTGACCACCATTCCCACGACCAGTTCCAATCCAGCACATTTCCTTAGAATGACCATTCTTTCCGCAGTTATCACACTTCCTAAACTTGCATTGGCCGGCATGATGAAACTGACATACATCACACTTGGGCAGAGTGCCCATGTATCCTTTCCCTTTGTTCTCAGTATTTGCAGCACCAGTCCTGACCTCGGCTGGTGGGTTAGCATATCTCCGCTTGCTAGCACTGTTATTGTTCCCTTGGGTACCCTTCTTGAAATTCGAAAACTTCCTTTTGTTTTCTCCTGACGACTCTACATGAGTCTCTTTCTTCTTGGTCTCAGAAATTGAGAACTTTCCCAGACGAATCGCTTCTTCAGTCAGTGCCACGCTCAAGTCGATTGCTTCAGTGATTGTTGGAGGCTTAGAAGCAGTCACCATGCTGAGAATCTGAGGTGCTAAACCCCAGATGAAACGTTCGATCCTCTTGAACTCTGGTTCTACCAAATAAGGGACAACACGAGATAAATCATGAAATCTCTGAACATACTCAGCTATCTTTGGGCCATCCATTTTCAAATTCCAAAATTCAGTTTCTAACTTCTGAATTTCTGCCCTCGAACAATACTTCTTTCGCATCAGCTCTTTCAACTCATCCCATGTCAGAGCATACGCTGCAGCTTCACCCAGAGTTTGAACCTGAAGGTTCTACCATGACAGAGCCTCATCTAGAAATAGTCCAGAAATGTACGTGACTTGATGCTCTGGCGCACATGTACTCATCCGCAGAACAGAATCCGTCTTCTCAACCCATCTCACAAAAGCTACGGCACCTCCAGTACCGTCGAAGTTCAAAGGCTTGCAGTCCAAAAACTGCTTGTAAGTATAGCATGTACACAAGCAACATCATTCACAGAAAGCATTAGCAAAGCACACATGGAATGTCCAAACGTATTGTAATGTGTCTTAGGTGACTTAAGCATTACCATTAGGTGGGTTATTCCCTGAGGTACCCCCGCTGTGTTCGGAGCGTAGGGCCTCGTGGTGTGCGATGGCCTGTGAGATGTGTTCCTGTAATTCTGCCTCGGTCGTCGGCAGAGGATTGTTGGTGTCGGTGTTCCTTCGCGGCAACATCTTCTAAGAAGAAGATCGGATAGGTCAGGTCTTATTCGCTAAGTAAATATATAGTACGTACATATAATAACATTTATCATAACAAGCAATCATGTAACAACACAATCACAACATAAGCAAGTAATCCAACAATATGTTTAGTGAGAACATGACGATTGAGCTTTCATTAATCATCAACCACAGTTACATTATTTACAAGTTTATCTCATCAAAAGGGACACAGGGTCACACTACCCTTGTCCAATATGTCTGCAAATATACAAAATCACATAGTCAAAAGGTGGTCTCCAAAAGGCTTCACAATCTCGGCTAAATAGTGGTGCTCTCACTAAAAGTAATGCAATCTGCATAAAACCAAAAACCAACTATGCTGATGGTGGTGGAGGAGGAGGTGGAGGAAAGAAAAGCAAGCTGCGAACATGCGTAAGCTCCTCCTCGAGCTCATATACACGACGAAGCAAATAACTGATCTGTTGCTCGACAGTAAGAAATCGAGCATCAAACTCTTGAAAAGGAGTAAGAGGAGCAGGTGGATGTGAAAAAGGAGATGGTGATGAACGAGGGGGAACAAAAGCAGGCTGACAAGGACACGGTAGGGGACGCGGAGTCAACTCAAGCTCCAAAATCCTGCGACTCATAATCTCAAACTGGAGCTGAAGTGATAAAAGCAACTCATCCCGTGTATAACCAACAAAATGAGAGGGATGGTAGGGATCTGAGATCGGCATAGAGTATGGTGGGAACCATCGGAGTGGCTCATCAAGCGGTGAAGAAGTGAAAGGAGCAAACGGTGCAGACTAAGGGATCTGTGGAAAAGCTGCTGAAACAAAAGGATCATCACGCCGATGCTGGCCTGAGGTACCTTCCCCTGGACGGGGTGCAGGGATGTCCTGAAGGAAAACGATAGGTAAGTCAGTGCGAAGGAGATCGGACTCTATAGGAGGAAAAGGAGCAACATCAGCGGGTGTGGGTGGAGGAATGAATGGCTCAACAAAAGGAGGGTCAACAGGTGCAGGAACTGGATCAGGAATAAGGGGTGCAATGTCTGGTAAACCAAAAGGAATAGGGTCATGATCAGGTATCGGCTTGGGATCAGCAGGTGCAACATCAGGCTGATTAAAAGGGGCAAGATCTGGCTCAGGACCAGGCTCGAGATTATGTGGAGGAGATGGTGCAGTAGACATAGCAGTATCATCATCAGAATCAGTAGCGTAACGCTGTAATCTGACATCCTGCAAAGCTGAAGACGTCACAGACTCAAAGGAATCTGAGACAAAGTGCAAACTAGAATCAGAGGATATCTGAACAACAGGAATCTCAGGAGGTGGGATAGCAACAACATCCTCGTTTATCTCTCCGTCACCCTGGGCATCAATAGGAGGACCATCAACAAACAAATCAATGTCATCACCAAACAAATCATCGAAAGGCCAATCCTCGGGAGGAATGACCACGAGAGGAGCAGGATCGAGGATCGGAGCCATGATGTGCTCACCATCAGGATGCCCAATGATGAGATGATCATGGACTGGAACAGGAATGAGAAAAGGATCCTCGTTTGGAATGCCATCAGCAAGGGGTAAATCATCGCCAAAGTCGGGCAACGCGAACGGCTGAAAGTCATCCTCGTCATTCGATAGCATGTCAGGGTTACTCTCCGTGTCTGACGTAAGTATCTCCGGCTCAGGTGCAATCTCATCATCTGAGACGATAGCCATAGGATCATCAACGTCTGATAATCCGCTCTCTGAAGAATACATGATGCCTGTAACATAACAATCATAACATGTGCACATATATTAACCACTATCACTTAGTATGCAATCAAGACAAAATGCCTCTAACATAATAATCCACGTGTTTCGAGTGATAACTGTCTGGAATACATGCTAGTCTTTCCTTTTGTAAAAACGTTTGTTCCATGGATCTGGGCATTTCGTGTATGCAATGAAAACATGTTGTAAAAATATTTTCGTGAGAGCCCTAATGATTGTAGTCTAGACTCGAGAAAGAATCCTAGTTTGCTACAATCGAAGCTCTGATACCAAACTGTCACACCCTGACCTTTGCGGAAGCGTGATTATGTGTGACTTGCTTAATATCATTGCATTCAACCATAACAAACAACTATATGATAAAAACCAAAGATGTTCATCCATAGATTAAGTTTAAAAACATCACAACGATATTGTCTTAGAATCCAAACACAGACTTCAAATCCAAATTACAAACCATTCAAATTGTTTTAGAGTTCCATAAGGACTCGATAAAAGATACTACTAAAAACTAGGTTTTGGACTATGTATCTTATCCAGGATAAGATACACAATCCCAAACCCTTAGACACCGGATGACATCTTTTATTCCAAACAACCCTTGAAAACTTCCAACGCCCGCCAGATCCATACTTAGTTTCCTGAAATACATGTAGTTTGAAAACATCAACAAAAGTTGAGCGAGTTCATGTGTTTGTATGTGTGCACGGCTAAACCTTGAAATCATTGAAAGTATGTATGTCTTTGTAAATCCTGGTATGAAAGCAAACAAGGAAAACAGATCCATTAATGGTTTGCAAGGCCATTAATATGTGTGACGTGATGCAGGAACGCTCAATCCTAACATATTTTGTATCGGGCCTCCGGCTGTAAGACAAAGTCACCTCATGGGCCAAATCCCGGTCTACATGGGTGGGGCTCGCTACACCCAAATAGATCTATCACTCATGTCCCTCGGTCCTACTACGAGGATTAATGGTCTTAAGCATTGTACCCACCACTCACATGATCTAACAAGTCATTCCTTAGCTAACCATACCATATGTAAACGTTTGTAAACAATTCGTAACATGTACTTCACCCCTGAAGTTATAAACCGAAAATAGTTAAAAGAAAAGGGGGACATGAACTCACAATCTTGCGTTCTTCGTATCCAATGTAACCCAAAGCTGCTACTCGTGTGCACGACTACCTACAACGTATTACGGTTTATTAGACGGACGGGTCGTGCCTTGACTTAGTCTTAATTATTGTCTTTGAGTTACGTTTCATTGTGTTTTTAATATTATTCCAACTTATATAATTATTTGTTAAAATAATAAATATTTTATCTTAAATTATATTTCTTACATTTTGGGATAATTGTTAAAATAATATATTTTAACTTGTCACATTTATGTATTTGTACATGTATAACTTCCCAATGATGGGTGTATTCATACTCGTATTCTTATACTTGTATATTTTTGCCAAGTATCGGTGGCGTATTCCAGTGTATATTTATACGTACGAGAATACGTATTTTTATTGTGTTTATTAAGTATTCTTATACTTAATTTTTGTATTCATTTTCCAGAATAATATTTCTAATAAAAATCCATCAATATATATTCCCAAAATATATATTTTAACAAATATTACATAGAAAAATTATTTATAATTTTTCCCTTGGCAAAAATATTTATATTTCCATATAAGTCCCAAAAAAAATAATATATTTTCAAGTTTAACTTAGAAAAGATATATAAATCTATTTTCACCCAAAAATAATGTATTCCATATTTATTCAAGAAAATATATATTTTCTCCCAAAAATAATATATCTTCTAATAATTTCAAGAAAATATATATTTTTATTTACCAAAAAATAATATATTGTCTTCTTGTAAAAAATATGATATATCTTTGTAATAATTGTAAAGATCATATTTTTGTTCTCTTGGAGTCCAAAGTACTAATTACCAAAATATACTTTATGAATTTATTTCTGGAATATTTTGTAAGTTATATTCCTTGTTCGGTTTCTTCAATATTTTGGATATAAATTATATATTTATTTCTTGGAATTTTGGTAATATTTTGGATTGTAATTTTTGGTATTTTGGGTGAGTTATATTATTTCAAGTCCTAAAATAATATAACTAATACACATAATATACAAATAATCACACACATGGTGACATCTAAATATATATTTTCCTAAATACATATTTAGTCACTTTTATTTACAAAAACCAACATCCAATATTTATAATTTTTGTAACAAAATTTATGGCAAACTTTATATGAAAATTCAGGGTTTAAAATATACTTGTGAATATTTTTTTAAAAATATGTTTCTAAGTGTTAAATTTCTAGAAAAATTTTGCCAAAGTGTCCCCTTAAAAATGGAGGTTTCCATGCTTTCAAGCATATCATTTTCTTTTATAAATCATCACAATCAACAATAAACCAATCAACACTTACCAATTTGCCAAAATCAAGCGTTAATCACAACTTCATGAACTTGAAAATTTACAAAAAATTGTAGTAACTTACTAGTGTGTTTAGTAGGCTTAGTTACCCTTTAAAGTGTGGTTGTTTATTTAAAAACTTAATTATTAAAGAAGTTAGATGTTTACAACTTGTAAATAGATTTTCTAAAAATATTTCTTCTAGAGTTTTTCTTGTTAAATACATATTTCTACACTTGATTAACCACTAATCCCTGGCGCGAAGCATAAGCGATAACCTTCCAAGAGTTCCTAGCTTCCTTATGTTGCTTCTTACACCTTTGGATATGTATGTAATGGATAAGAGTTGAAAGATGAAGATGGTGGTGTGTGGGTGGTTCACGGCCTAGAGGAGAGGTAGGAGAAGGGTGTGTGTGTTAGTGAGTTGTGAGAATGAAAGCTTATGTTCTAAAGGTTAACTCTTATAACTTCCAACACATGTTAAACTAATGTGTAATATACTCATAAAGATGAGACATAATCTTATAAATTATTCAAATAAAATCCTCTAGTGGGGGCCACATTATGGTCGTGAATAGGTGGGGGGGGGGGGGGGGGTTCTAGACTAGGTTGTAATGGTAAGTTAGATCATAAGGTTGAAATCTAAGTATATTAGTTAGGTGTTTAGTTGCTAGATGTTATATAGTGTGTTATGATGTGCGGGGACCATAACTAGCTTGGTAATGATAAAACAATGCTTCTAGTGAAAATTTGGTGTTTCGGGTAGTGTCCGGTTGTTCGGTTGGTTACCGGTTCGTTAAGGTGCTAAACTATGCAGTTTAATGTGCATTATGTTACCTTTTGTTACAGTTTTGATTCCCGACACTTAGGAAAGCATTCAGGACCATTTAACTATATTTCTGCATAATATTAAAGTGTTTAAATGCTGAATTTTGATGATTTTTGCTTAATTCAGCAATTTAAGTGAGTTTCAGGCACTTTCCGGCACTTAAACTATCACTAGGAAGCCAGTTTTATGATCCTTACTTTTCTACACACTATACTAGTGTAACTCTTGGTTTCTGGCACATTCTGTGTCTCAGTACCATGTCTGCCTATCTACTGAACTCCGTCAGCATTTTTCTGATTTATCTGATAACTGTGCTATCTTTGTTTCGTGCATCATTTGAATCAATAAAGTTTGCATGCAATAATGATATGACATTTTGCAATATATAATGCACATGTATGTATGATAACAATAATCAAAACAAACAATTCAAATCATTAATTTTAATTTAACACAGTCATAAAGCACTAATCATTGTTTAATAGTTGTACGGATACCTGGAATTTTGACAGTTGTCACAAAGCACACAAGACACCATAATATACAAAACCAATGGTAAATGACATAAAATGACTCAAATAACTAAACAAACTTTACATGGAAACCGATGTAATTTACATTACATCTCCTGCTTGTGTGGGTTTTGTTAGGCTTGGAAACTGGTCATGACCCTCCTGCATGAACAGATAGATCTGGCTCTGTTCTCGGCTTTAATCACCAACATTGTCTAGCCTTGCACCCGGATGGCTGGTCTTAGGCTCTTGAAGATAATGAAATTTTTTTGGTTAGTAGTATGAAACAACGGTTTAGTTCGATTGACTAGGTTGAGCCTGAATATGTGTTCAAAGAACAACTGGGTTCTCAAAAAAGGTCGGTATTCTCTCCTAGAGAGCTGAGTAATATAGGCTTTCGGCAAAGGTTGCCCTGGAAAGGAGGAACATCCACTTTTGCTTCGTCGTCTACGCATTTTGCGAGGAGCACCAGGAGACCAACAAGCATGTTTTTGTCTTTTGTGTCTTTGCTAACTTGGTATGGTAGATCATTTCTTAGTGGTGTGGTAACCATCCCTTCTATGCCTTTGATCTTCAGGGTCTTTTAAACCAACACAAGTTTTTTGTGGTTCGGAGACAAAGAAGAAAGCTATTCAAGCCATTATCATACAATTATGTGGTCTATATGGAAAACACGAAACAATTTGATATTTCAAGCGAAACCTGCCTCTCTAGCTAAAGTGGTGGGAAGTGTTAAGGTGCAAGGTTACATTTGGGTTAAAAATTGAGCTAAGGAGCATGGTGTATCATGGAGCGAGTGGAGAAAAAATGATTTTTTTGGTGTAATTAATCTTTTGTTTAGTTGGTGATGTATGCTTTTTTCCATTGTCCGGTGGTTTTGTTATGTACTTTTGATGAGGGCTCTAACTACTCGTTAGCATGTTTAATGGTTTTTGTTGGCGTTCAGAAAAACCTTTTATCAATTATACATGTACTTTTTTTTAAATTACTAGTGGAATCCCCATGTGATGCGTCGGGAATCGGTATTGGTTCAGTTCGTTAGAACACTTACGTTATCAACAATTATTATCATACTGGTAATATATTGTTTCGAACAAAACTTATACCTGAATATTGACGAAGTAAGACGATACGATAGGGAGGGGCTTGAAAATGGGGCGTTATGCGACATGTGAACGACAAGAAAGCTTGCTTTAGAAAAGTGGTGCGGTGAAAAAACAAGAGGTGTAGGACGGGGCTTGGAAGAGTTGCATTATTCGACACATGGCACACACTTTTTGTTATTATTTTATATTTATAAATTATTAAAAACCTATTTAATTTTAAAAGAAAATATTAATACTAATATAATAAATAACATTAATAAAAAAATACATAATTAAAAAAATACATAATTTAAAAAAACCCGAAAGTTAAAAAAACGAAAATAATAGAAAAACAAAACTAAGTACGATATTTATCCATTATTTCTTGCTTCACTTTTTCGTATATCGCTCGTTCTTCAGGTACATGGTGATCGACCTTCATAGCGAGGAATTTCATATCCGACTTCATTACCTTTCGTTCTTAAATATTGAGAGCTTTTATTTTTTGGGTATTTCTTTCTTGTTGGATGTTATTAAACATAACTATTTGATCTTCGATGTTGGCCATAAGGGTTATTTGGATCGAAGTTGCGGTTGTGTGGATGCATGATTTTTTTATAAAAATAGTAGAGAGATTTTATAAAGTATGGAGTTGGTTAGAAAAGAATAAGGTGAAAAATTGTGAAAACGGTTGAGTTTTTATACAGGGGAGTATATATTTTTTATATTAGTAGCGTGCCCGCGAGATGTGACGGGGGCGACATTTTGGATTGCGGCACTTGTTTCTGGTAGTTTTTTTTATTCGTATAATATTTATGATAACATTATTGTGGCGGATATATGTAATTAGTGTTACACATATGTAAAGTTTTGTTTTTTTTTTATAAAAAGTAATAATCAAAAGACAAAAAATATTGGTTTTTTTATAAAATTTAATAATTAAAAGACAAAAAAATAAAAGATAAGTTGTTATAATTGTAAAGTATATTTATTTTATTGGTTAAATTATAAAGGATAATTTTATTCTTTAAAGTTCATAACTTTTTTTTTAAATATCCATATAGTACTCATCCAATAAACTTTAAGTTTAAAATTTTCATTTTTATAAAAATAAAAAATAGTATTTGACTTGTAAGTATGTTTTAGAGATATAAAAAAATTATATTTTTATAAAATTTAAAGAACTGTTTTTATAAAAAAAATAGGATGTTAAGAGTTTATATCTTTATTAACTTTATATAATACTAAGTTCTTAGTTCCTAATTAATCTTATCTATATGAGTCTACTTTTAACTTGTAATCCCTAAAAATATGCAACACAATCTACTATGTATCTAGTCAAGTTGGTAAAGAATTCATCTGAAACTGACTAATATTATCTAAAACAATATAGTTGAACTTATAATTCCTATAAATTTGCAACACAATTTAGTATTTATCTAGTAAAGATTGTAAATTTCTGGAGTATTTTATTTATATTACTTGTTACAAAAAATATTTATAAAAGAATTATTTTTTTATAAAAACAAAATGTTTTGTTTATAAATAAAGTAAAAAAAATGTTTTACAGATGTAAAGTTTCGTTTAAAAAAAAAGATGATAATCAAATAATAGAAAATAAAAGATAAGTTGTTATAGTTGTAAAGTAAGTTTATTTTGTTGGTTAAATGATAAAGTTTATAATTTTATTCTTTAAAGTTCATAACTTTTTTTAAATATCCACATGGTACTCATCCAATAAACTTTAAGTTTAAATTTTTTGTTTTTATAAAAACAAAAAATAGTAGTTGACTCGTAAGTACGTTTTACACCTTTAACTTTAATTGTTAAATTTCGTTTTTTTATATATAAAAATATATTTTTTATAAAATTTAAAAAACAGTTTTTGTAAAAAATAGGATGTTAAGAGTTTATATCTTTATAAACTTTATATCATAGTAAGTTCAGTTTTTTTGTTTAGCTTTAAAGTTTATTACTTTATTATTTTTTAATTAAGAAATACAAATTATTATATTAATATCCAAGAATAACTGCAATATTTTATAATTTTAGCTTGACTATATCTAACTGCAATATCTATTTATTGCAACTTTAGGAGACTAACTTATATAAGTTTAGTTGACTTGTAAATTTAGGATACTAACTTTATTTTGAACTTTATTAATATGGTCAATAACTGCATTATATTAACACCAAAAAATAAAGTTCAAATATAAAATAAACTTTATTCATACGTCTAGATCAAACATAACAACTGAAAATGAAAAAAAAACATAAAAACACTTAATAGATTTCATATTAGACTGCATGAAATCTGTTCCGCTTCTGAATTGACACTCGAGGTATTTTTAATCGGGTTTAGTAGTTTGTGCTTGAATCGACAATATCTTCTAATTCCTCTTCTTTGTCATTGTCCTCAGAATCGTCTAAATTAATAACCTCACTCCATTTCCATTCAGATAGTCTCTTGGATCTCTTCCTTTGAGTCTCAAACTTTCGATCCTTAAAAATGACAAAAATTGAATACAAAAGTTAAAAAAAGATTAAATAAACCTTAAAATTACCTCTTCCCTAAATTAACGTTAAAGATTAAACTTGTATGGACTAAACACTGCACCATAAGAAATAATATCAACACTTTTACCACCATCATACTGCAATAAAACACACATATAACGAACATGTTAAGATGAAAGATATACGCAAAAATAAAACTTAAAAACCAGCAAAATCAATACCTTAGAAGCTTGTTCGGCAATGGGTTGTTTAAATTGGCATGTTCATCATGCAATTGAATCTGAAAAATCAAATAAGTTAACATTCACATAAAAGTAAATAAAAGAAAACAATTATTCACTGCTGCGATATAACATAACTGACCTTATAATTTTGAATCTCGCATGCTTGGTTTTTTGCAACAATTGAATTCACAATTGAATCAATTTTTTTATCTTTGTTTAGCAATAGATATAGAGGTGTCCTGCTATGTATTTATAGTAGTAACTATAGAAGTGCATTAGGGTTTAATGTTAGATTTAACACCTCTTTATTTAGGAAGTTTGTTGTAGTTAGTTTTAAGTTTTTATAAGATATATCTAAGTACATATATTAGACAGTTTTAATAAAATAAAATGTGACACATAATATCTTCATTTTATGTTACCGTACTTTTAATTCTTTTTGTTTTTGTTTGCATAGATGGAGCCCATCTTTGTAGATTAGGCGCATTAGATTACAAATATTAATTACTTGTACATTAAAGCATTATCAACTTGTACCTTTTAATCCATGCGTCGATATTGAACAAGACAACTACCGAAACGTTGACAAAAATGTGTAGGTTGTCATGCTATCTTTAGCTTTTTTTTAAACAATATAGTTTATAAGATATGTCAAGAATACGTAAAAAAAATTATAAGTTTGTTGTGGATGGGTGAATTGTAACTAATTATCTATAATTTTGTTAAAACCTTAGGGATTTAAGTGTAATAAGTTTAGGGGCTAAAAAATAAATAGTGTTTAAAAGACTAAACTACCCTTATTTTAGGGGTCTTTCTATAAATAAAGTGGGGAAGAAGTTTTTATTTTTTGGATATCTTAAAATACCCATTCCTCATGCATTATAATATAATATAGATTTATTTTACGGTACTTTTAATTCTTTTTGTTTGCATAGATGGAGCCCATCTTTGTAGATTAGGCGCATTAGATTACAAATATTAATTACTTGTACATTAAAGCATTATCAACTTGTACCTTTTAATCCGTGCGTCGATATTGAACAAGACAACTACCGAAACATTGACAAAAATGTGTAGGTCGTCATGCTATCTTTGGATTTTTTTTTAAACAATATAGTTTATAAGATACGTCAAGAATACGTAAAAAATTATAAGTTTGTTGTGGATGGGTGAGTTGTAACTAATTATCTATAATTTTGTTAAAATCTTAGGGATTTAAGTGTAATAAGTTTAGGGGCTAAAATATAAATAGTGTTTAAAAGACTAAACTACCCTCATTTTAGGGGTCTTTCTATAAATAAAGTGGGGAAGAAGTTCTTATTTTTTGGGTATCTTAAAATACCCCTTCCTCATGCATTATAATATAGTATAGATGATTTTTTTTTAATTTGTGACGTTGGGGTCCAACGACTATTAGTCAAGCCAATAGACAAACGTTACATCGACCCAACCATTGCTTCAACGCCGATGGAAAATGGTCCGCCCCACATACAACGCCACCTACAACACCGTTTCCAGGTTGGTGTATGCCGCGTGGAAAGGCATAAACGCCACTAAACCATGCTGATACCGTGTGATCTAAACAAAACAAACCTGCATATTAATTTTTTATAAAATTTTTTAGTGAAAAAATAAATAAAACCAAATTAGTTAGAAAATTGAAAGTACTAGTTATTTATTAAAGTGTGATTTTATATAAAAGTTTTTAGTGAAAAAATAAGTAAAACATAATTTGTTAGAAAATTGAAAGTACTAGTAATTTATTGCCCGTGGCTTTATAGTCTTGTGACATCTTGGAGGTGGGATAAAGCTTTGAAACCAATAGGTCCTGGGTTCGATTCCTACAAAGGGGTTTTTCCCATATTTATTGTGTTTCCTCCTGAATTGGTGTATTGACATTATGCCTAGTGGAGATGGATATGATCGGGTGGTTTCGCTCGTGTGTAGTTCCCTTAATCCTATGGATCTTTCACAGAATTGTCTATCTAACCTAGAGTGCAGAATCCTCTAGATCAGATTATCATAAAAAAACTGTAGAAACAGAATTATATTAAACAGTCTTCTATTGATTATCCAAACAAGTAGTTTTACAATCAACTCAAGATTCACACAACCTCACAGCCTATCTCTATGATCTTGCCTCTCACCCTCCTACGGATTCTCTCTCTCTCTCTAGAATTCTCTAAAGCTTTTTCTCTTGTTGTTGTTGTTGCAAACCCTAATCACAAAACATGTTTATATACCACATGTCTGTGAACTGGGCTTCTAACTGAGCTAGGCCATTCTCCAAGCCCATTACAATAATTAACTTACTACCCAATAATGCTAAGCCCAATACAAAATATCCAAAGGCTAAATACTTAAACTATTAAGTTGTTGTCACAGAATATGCACCAACAGACTCCCCCTTGACAATAGCTTCATAGTGTAACTTTGTCTTCAAACATCTTGCGGTCTTTTAGTCTTTGGATAGCTTCAGCTACACACAATTTTTGACATCAACAGACTCCCGCTTAGCTGATGCTTCAAACCTCCCAAAAAATTCATTCATTGTAGATCAGTGAACTAGCAATCTCTGGTTATGCAAGTAAGCTCCAGCTCTTCCATATTTGTTTGCTATGTAGTAGAAGGATCCTACCATGCATCTTCACACATTCTCCATTCCAATGACCTTCACACAAAATCTGCACTTTACTTGTATTCTACACTTCATTTTGATAACTACATCAATCTGTTTAGAAACACAAGAAAATATCTCGAAAAACCATTAGTCTTTTTCACATTCTAGATAAACCAATATTTTATCTAGATATGCAAAAACAACAAACTGTCAGTTCAATATGGATGTCTTTTAAAAAGATAATCTTTTTTTTAAATAAAATAACAAAACTCAAAGATATTTACAATGCATCTTTTTGTGAGAATCATATGCAAGAAGATCATATCAGCCAACTCAAACTGTTTCACACTTCCAGATAAAATTTTCCTATTAATTTATATGAATAAGCAGTTCAAGACGATTACCAATATTGTTATCCACTTAAACAAAAACATGAACATTTCAAGTTCCTTTACCCGGTGATACGATTAAGGTAATATTATACTGATGTACTAGCGTGTCCCACTTCAGGACATGCCCCCGTGATCAAGGTATGCACAAAGCTTCATCGTAGTAGGTGAGTATACCGAATTCATCCTTTTTGTGTTACAACGCTAGAACTTTGGTGATTAGGTCAGTACTTTCATACAACAAAGAGACCAATATCTAAAGAGGGTAAGGCAAATACCAAAAATTGGTACGATTTATGCATTTTGCACATTTGAATGACTCTCTAGGAGAGCTTCTTCAATTTCTGTGGTTTTCGCATTTTAACTCTTTTAAGATATCTTGGTTGTGCCTAGGTCATCATATATCTGGATGCAGCAGAAGAACAACCCTGATATCCCCGAATGAACCAACAGTATAAAGACCTAAAACCTCATATTCTGGCAATCTATCAATGCAATATTTAAGGTTATAAAACCATACGCCACTGATATATGACCCACTCATACACAGTTCATTATGTTTATATCACCATGGTAAGTTGATTATTTCATGTTTCTTGCCTACTGGTACATCATATGATGAAGCTGCTATCATACTTATGCAATTTAATTTCAGTTCTAGTGTGACAGTCTATCTCGTTGATGTACTATCATTTCTTCTTATTCACACCATGAAATCTCTTTTTTTTTCTTTCAATTTTTCAATTTTTTATGTTTTTCACTTTTCAATGTTTTTGGATTTTAAAATTTTTTTACCCCCCCCCCATCTAAACACATGCACTAACTAAACTATTTTTGGCCTAAGGAAATTTTCTCCCCCCTAAGTTTTTGTTTTTATGGAGTAAGTTTTAAAAACAAAAATTTAAAACAGAAATAGACTCTCACTTCAATCTGACAATAAGTTTTTTCAATTTTGAAGTTTAGAATAAGCATAACAATCACTGAAGTAAATAATTCGTTATCAGTTTTAACCTATTATTCACCACAGATGCTTTACAAGAATAACCACTGTTGAACATATCAACAGTCCTTCTTGGTCATCCTGCACACACTCAACAACTAGTTAGAATGAAGAACCCAAGCCCAGGTAGTCTTTTGTTGTCCAGATTCATCACAAATTTGAACTTCTTTCCGAGATTGATTTTCATAAGGTCGTTGGTCAAGAGAGTTCCAATAAACTACTGGAGTTTCCAGCCTTTGAAAATTATTCTTTTGAACCCTTCTTCTCCCATTATCATACCATGAGTTTTGGAAAAACTTTGGAATTTGTTGAACATTTGAGTTACAAAAACTCATATATCCATTTCTTTGTTGAAATTTTCGATTACCAAAAGTCTTGGTATCGATTTTTATATCCAAAATTTTCATTTTGAAATCGATTTGATTTACCATTAAAATGACAAAATTGTGGAGAAATACTTCTTGGTCTACTAAATCTTCCTAATGGTGAAGTCTTTGATTGAAATCTTGGTTGATTACTTTGATAATGTGGTTGCAAATTATTATTTAAACCAACCCTATTCCCATCCTTAACTTCATCAACTTTTTGCTTCTTTTTCTTAAAAGGACAACAACTCGCCACATGCCCTTTATTGTGACATTTAAAACAAGATTTTTTCTTATAAATTTTCTTTTTGTTAAATCTCTTTTTAAATGTTTTAATCTTTTAGTTTTCAGTATCCTCATCCAATTTATGAGGCGTACTGTTAGACCCAACATATTTTTTCAAAGAAACTGGACTATTTGGTAAGTCCACAGTTATCGGATCCACTACAGCTGGTGTAGTAGGCACAAAATTAGTTAACTCATTCTCATTAGGTAAACAGGAGTAGTACTGATGCATCGAAGGTGACGCTTTGCCAAACCCCACCCCTGTTTTATCATTACTTTTTCAACCTTCTTTGAATGTGAGTCCTAACTAACGAAGATTTTCCAAATTTTTCTAGCTTTCCAATTAGTTCAACGATTTGGTCTTGTGCAATGGCCAATTCCCTTCACTTTTCAGAAAATTCATTGGTTTTATCATTCACAGTTTCATGAGCCAAATCAATGACCTGTAACAGTTCATTGACCTTGCTTGTTAAACTGCAGATTTCTTGTTCATTTGATTTGAGTTTATTTAAACAATTTGACTTTCTTTTAATCAAAAGAACATTTGACTCTTTTAATTTTTCTAAATCAGCTCCTGATAGTCTGTCAACTTTACCTTGTAGTTCAGTGCAGTTATGACAGGTATGACTTACAGATTCTGATTTTACCTTTACCTCTAATGTAAGTTCACTCTCATCATTTATAAATTTTGAGATTTCTGCATTCTTCTTCTCAACAGACTCCTTCTTTTCATTCATCACATCATCTACTTCTTCATCCTTCACCACAGGTGTCTCAGTTACACATGCATGTCCAATTGACTTAGAATTTGAGTTGACACTTTTCACAGGAGCTCAATTGCTTGTACTCTTTCCTGGAGAGCTCTGATAACGGTTTTCTAGAGCTTCCCTGTCGCAACCCCGACCGCTGCCCCGGGAGGCGGGCGGCCACAACACGCAGATTCAGTGGTATCGGTGTTTATTAATTTGGAAGCGGAAATTACATCAGCACCGTAGTTAGGAAATAGTTTATCAGAGTAAAACACCACACTTTTATAATTAATAAATACATGGGAAAAACTCAAGTTTCCATTACAAACATATTTATAGGGATAAACTCTAATTTATTGAAATAAAACTTCTTCTTTATTTAGGTAACTTTTTATAGCCACTTTTCCAAGCCTTCAGTGCTCTCCAGCTGGCTTCTATTTGGCTTTCACATTTTGTTACCTGAAACGCGTTTTAAAAAGTTTCACAGCAAGAAATACTGGCGAGTGAATCGCAGTTTAATCAAAACAAGTTTTATCATTGTACAGCATTGAGGGCAACCCGTAATTACATTTGTTTACATCTACTTTAATTACCACCCATGGTACTGTCTAATGTTACTACTCACAGTGTAGTAACAAGTTATGTATACAAAACCCCAACATACCGACAGTAATTGTAGAATCACAAATACTCAATCACTGTTAATTATAATTTAAAATATTGAGGTTTTGTGAAAACAGTTTACAAAAAGGGGAATAACTCACATTGCTATTTTATACTTTTCCTGGTGACTTCCTGGTTATAATCTATTAAAATTAAACAATGCACACGCGTTAGTATAATAACCCAATTTACATTAGTTATACCCTCCCCCCGAGTCAGAACTCCAACTGTAGGATCGTTTGCACGACCAAACGAGTCATTCAGAAGAGATCTCGTCCAATACGAGAGGCGGAATCAAACGTATCGGGGTTATTTCAGCTAATTTGCACAAAAAATCACTTAAACTATCTCTTGTATTGATTTGATGACGTTTTACAGCCTGGAGATACTTCGGCAGAGCTTCGCTACCGGAATCCAAAAGTTACAAATGAAATGACCAAGCTCACTATTTATAGGCAACCCAGGTCGTGTGAAACAGTTCCATACGAACTGGTAGCAGGTCGTACGACCTGTCCACTTCGCATGAAAAGACCACTTCGCATAGACTGGACAGTTCGCATGAACTGGTTAGTTCCGACATGTTTCCTGTCTTTTCTCGTACAATGTGCCCTAGTCTATCATTCTAGATACAAGACTCGATACAAGACGAAGTCAACAGACATATGTACCAACAGACTCCCCCTTGGATGTTGACGAAGTCTTCGGTCTTCAGTATATCTTCTGTCTTGATCAATCTTCATGCTCTTTCCAAAGTATCTGACAATGTAATCATACTTCAATCTCTTTCTCTTCCAGAATCGCAACCTGACTCTTCAAATTCTCTTGATCAGGTCTCTTAATTCCTTAAGTTCATCAGCTTCAACAACTTCTCTCTCGAGCTTTATTCCAGGATCTGAATCTGGCTCTTACGTCTTCAGACTCCCCCTTTCGATAAGCTGGGATCGCAGTCTGGAATTCACAATCTACAGGCTTTGGATCGGAAACCTGGCTAACCAACTTTCACAGGTTCTAAGATCGTAACCTGCCTCTTTGTAGCAACAGAATCAGAAACCTGGCTTTACCTGCACAATTCTCTACCCAAAACATAATATATTTATTCATGACAATTTTAATCTCTACTTTACCACTTGTATTTACAACATTCAAATTTGACATTTCATTAATTTGAAACCATTTTATCATTTCAAAAACATTTCTCTTTTCAAATAAACTCTCCCAACCCTGTTGTCCATCATGTTTAGCACTCGGAATTTTGAAAATCAGCTTTTCAACATCAGTTGTCGAAAATAATATGAAATAAAATCTTTTGAATTTTCAAAATTTTATGCTAAAACACAAAAAAAAATCTTTTTGGATTTTTATTTAGATGTAAAGCAGTAAAGAAATATTTACAGACAATATTTTTGTGAGATTGCGTAAGAGGATCATATCAGCTTTTGACAAATCACTAGCACCGTTGAGCTTTAAACACTTTAAGTTCTAAACGATTCACTTAGATTGTCAGTATACTGATCCACTTAAATTTTCACACAAAGTTCAACCGTTTCGAGATACGAGATTAGTGTTTTAAAGGACTTAAACTTATTCGCGTGTCCCACCTCAGAATATACTCCCGTATCCAGACTCCTATATTCAGTCTTACAGGTGAATGTACACTAATGATATCTGTAAGGGGTTAATGCGAGACCATGAGATCTCATGCTATTGCTTCCGCAAAATCAGAGAGATGATGGTTCGACTTTAGGTGTGTCCCCCTTGGGGATCTTCTTTTCAACAGCACATGATTAGCATTTTTCAATGTTTCATCATTTTTTATGCCGAGGGTAAGCTTTAAGAATAAAGCATTGCAAAGTATTATACGAGGACTAGGCTATTGTTCCCGCAAAATAAGAAGTCCAGGTATAATACCCCAGATATCACCACGTACAAAGACCTAGTATGTCAGAAATAGAAAGCCCTTCAAACAAAATTTCGGGGGTTACCCATATATTCGAGAGATGTTTCCCACGAGATAAGTAAGTTTGATATTTAGATTTATATCTCGAAAACAATCTACTAAATGTGTAAAAACCTACTGACATATCATTAGTGAGACCGTTTGTCACATTATAACTTTCCAATTCTTTAGCGTACTGTGACTGTCTACTGATGTACTATCATTTCCTCTTTTTCACAACAAAACTCATTTTGATTTTTATCATGTTTTTGACGTTTTCAAATTTTCTAATGTTTTTGGATTTTCTGAAATTTCTTACTCCCCCTAAAATTCAAAACCATTTAAAGAAAAAATTGACAAACTGATGTGAATTGCTTCAATTCGCTATCCACTTGGCATAAACAATCAGAACTCCCCCTGACAACAAACTATTTTCCCATTATGATTTTAAAACACTTAAGTTTGTTTTAATCAAATGGTTTTTCTGGAAAATTAGTTTTGTTGAAACCACTTGTAAGATCAGGGATTTGTTCATCACTTTGTTTTTCAACCACTTGTATGAAAGTTAAATCAAGTTCAACTTAATGACCTTGATTAACCACTTGTAAAAACAATCACTTGTAAGATGAAATATAACAATTTTAAATTTCACTTGAGAAAGATGCCGATTCATGCTCCACGATCACCAACTTGGGAGCTCCGGCAAGTACGGATTTTAGTCATGATAGGTTCTATCCCATGACAATACGAACATGGGTGAACCATCTTCATCTGGTTTACTCTTTTTCAATTCATAAAATTCCTTTACTCCTTTGACCTTCCCGTCAACCATTTTTCCAAAAATATGCTTCACTTTGGAGTTAAAGACTTTTTCAACATCAAATTCTTTCTTTTCAGAAAAAAAATTGATTTGGAATCTCAACTGTAACACCTCGTAAATTTATGTCCAATAATATATCAACACGTGTCATAAGCTTAAAACGTGTAAAGAATTACTTTAGAGGGACTAAAGTTGACAAACAAAGAAAGTATGTGAATAAAAGGGGTTTAAAATGTCAACAACGGATAAATATGCCTTTCAATAACCCTACACGATGTTTATACCCTTAAACGAATGAATTATGGATCATACGAAGCTAATTGTGGAAGAAAGTGAGAGATTACAAACTACAGCGGTTAAACGTGTCAACATATTTAAAGTATACCTCTGAGTGACCTTTTAGCGAACCCGAAGCTTTGTAACGATTAATTATACTCACTAGAATAAGTGATTAAAATTTCACAAGGTTTCGATAAAGTATGAGAAAGTTATGATAACATTCGTATACGATGGGTTAAAAGCGTCAACGTTGAAATTTATGACTTTTCGGGTGATCATAAAGTTAACCAAGGCCTTAACAAAGTTTGGTTATGTCTTAAGGTCCTTAGAAATCAATTTGATGGGTTAAAAGTGCAAATATGGAAGTTAAAACCACTTTTAAAAGGACCAGGGACTGAATTGCAATTGTTGAAACTTGTTTGGCCTGTTCTGACCACCCACACGGGCCGTGTAAGACCCTGGGGGACTCTTACGCGGGCCGCCTGAGCACACCAGCGACAGAAAACACAGGCAGGTGCCTGTTAAAGCTGTGTAACCGACTTTGGAGCTTGTTTTTACATACCAGGGGCTGCCCCAATGGTAATACATGCACTAGGGACACTTGGGCATGATCCAACATCAGTTGTAGACCTATTTGTCATCATCTTGTTGATTTAAACTCACTATATAAGAGGACCTTTGTTGCAAACATTGAGCACATCACTTGGAAACTTATACAACTTCATTCCTGGAGAGTTTTGGAGCTCAAGCACACTTCCTAGGGATTCTTAGTCGTGCATAGGACCTCAGTAAGTGTCTTTAACCTTCCTTAATTCAGTTTTACTTAGTTAATTAGCTTAAAGTCAAACCGTCATAATTAAGATTTGACTTCGTGATTATTCATAATTTTTCTAGTCAAATCTCTAATTGAAAGTACCTTTGAGTTGGTAATTATGTGGGTAATAAACCCTTAAAAGGGCACCCTCTGATTCCCACTCTAACTAGGTCAATTGTCTGGTCAAAGTTAATCTTAAAAAGTCAACAGAAAGCTTATTTTCAAATAAACGCATAATTAACAATGTAGAACCCATGCAACCTGTTTTATCACTAATATAACTTGGTAATTAATGTAAGAACATGTCTAAACATGTTCAACCCGATAATTTTCAGTTTAGGCTCGGTTCGGAACCGAAAGTCCCATAATTTGACTTTTGCTTTGACTTTCAGTTCTGACCCATTGTAGCATGTTTTAGAAATTCCTTAGAGCTTTATTTGGACCAGGTTTCATGTTAGTATAACCCTCTGTGATTATACAACTTGGTTCATTAGTTATCCGATTCATATGCATGTTTCCGTTAATTGCCTATATGTTGACTATTATGCCCATATGACCTTAAAACGTGATTTTTGAAAATGTAAAAGAATAGAAACCTTAGTTACTGATTTATAAAGTTGTCTCTAAAATTTGACATCAGTTTGAGGTCTAGATTAGGAGTTATGCTCATTAGCGTAAATAGAAAACTTTTTATTAAATAAACGGCGTAATTAGCATAAAGCCTATCTAAACCCAATTTTTGATACCAAACTTTTTACCTACTGATATAAAATAATATTTTGGGATTTTTGAAGATTTTTATTTATTTTTAGGCTGAGCATAACATATGGTTCTAGCTTTGATTCGGTAATTGTCGGTTTTGCCCTTTTGGCCTATAAAATGAGTTTTACAAATCATTATGATACCAAACCTTTTTCTACTGATTTTATTTGATAAATAAAATATTGTAAGACTTCTGGAATAATAAAAATATCAGCTTTTCATAGAAAACCCGAAAATCGTTTAAACCGTCTTTTTACACGTTTTTAACGCATATTATGTATTAAAAATATTTTAAATATATAAGACTTGCTACCTACTGATATTTTAAGTAAATTATTATACTTTAGCAGTAAGAAAAAGTTTTAAACTTAGATTTCCAGATTTGACCTTTAAAAATTACGTGAAATTACCAAAATGCCCCTTCGGTGCATAGTTTGATTATAAATGCTAAATTTCACATATATGTAATACCCTACTGATATAACTTATTAATTTAAGTATTTTTACTGATTATATCATACCTGAAACTCAGATTTATATTAAATCTCTTTTATAACCTTTTAAATGACCAAAATACCCCTACGGGGCATAATTTGAGTTAAAATTCGTTTTGGGCATAATAGAAGATATCTTACTGATGTCACAACATACTTAAGGCATATCAACTTAGGAAACCTGTATATGGCTCTTATGGTTACCCGTTACGCATGTTTCGCGTTCGGTTCGGTTTATGTAACTAGTTTGCATAAATTGACCGAAATGGGTCAAACCTTATCATTTTTGTCTCAAAATCCAGAATGTGTTTAGGTTATCCATATTACACAAGTCTCCAAAATTGTCGGGTCTAAATTACATTCTATTCCGGTCTTCGCTTAATCATGCGTTTGAACCGTATCTTCCTTTAAAGCTAACCGGTCTAAGTTTAGGCTTAATTAAAGACCCGTTAGGAATCTAATAGGTTATTAAAAACCTTCGTTCCGGATTAGGAGACCCGGTAAAAGCTATTTGCACTTGCTGTTTGTGAATCATACTTGCTCAGGTAAATACTTTTAACTTATTTTCCCTTATACGGGCTTGGGGTACGGTATATAAAATACCGCTTGGTCGGGCATTGAATTTATAATCGTATGAAGGTTACTTTATTGAAATGACCCGTTTAAATTGTTTTGTTTGCTTAAAACCTTTGGGGGGTTAATGACCATGTCCCGGATATCCTTGGCATCATTCATTGAATGGCCACGACCTTAACACGGGGTGTAGGCATACACCCGCTAGTGCATATATAAATAAAAAGGTATAACCGCCGGTTTCGAGAGTAACTCGTCGCGGGACTATATCATGTGGTGTGTATATTAATCTTTATCCTGGTATTCAACCCGGGCTACTGAACGTATAACGAACATGTAATTCTTTTACAAGTTTATATATAAATAATTATCCCAAGTTATAAAAAGTTTTGTGCCTTGTGCATTCAAATCAATTTTCTAAACCTTTTCAAAATGAGTCAGTTAATTGTATTTACCAGTGTAAACTGACGTATTTTCCCTAAAAGGCTAAGTGCAGGTACTAATTGAAATAAGCTGGCCTCTCCTTAGCATCAATAAGAGTCTTGCAAGCTTGGATGCATTTTAAATCTGATGAACTATGTTTCCTTTTTATTTGATCCGCCTGTGGATCCTTTACAGTCCGTTTGTAATACTTGGATATTACTTTATATTCGGTTTGTAATGTGATTCATCTTTTGCTTCCGCTGTGCATTTAAAATTATGTTGTTTGACTATGATGATATCAACTACGTCACGATACTCCCCACCGGTAATACGTGGAAATATCGGGGCGTGACAGGTTGGTATCAGAGCCAACACTGAGTGAATTAAACACTAGCCTTTTGTGTTTAATCTCAGTTACACAGTTGCACATTTCTAAATTTTCGAGTCTAGACAAAGAACTTAGGACAAATCCCGATTTGTTTTATTTTTGTCTTTTATATATTTCCTTGTTGTTATTTTGTTTATGTTGACAGGTTCAATCATACCACCAAGGTTCATGAGGGGAAGAGGAAAGGCACCAATCACAGGCCACGACCATGAGGCCGGGCCTTCGCACAGACGAACCCCACCAATCTCAATGAGTACGAGTCCTCAGGAGCATTGGAGGATGTATATAGAGTCATCGAGGCGATCCGTCTCGCTAAGTTCGTCACCATCCTATCACCATTCCTACGGGCCTCATTCTGAAAATGAGCCCCATAACCCGCAGCCATCTTTCATCCCCCTCCAGAGATCCAGCCCTCACCATTCATTCGATGACCTGACACCTGTCTTCCAAAGCCGGTTCAACCCGACAAACTGCATTGAAGAACCAGTGGGTTTTAACCCATTGGGACCTGAAGACCACTTCTCGGGCGACCATGCGATGGATATGGACAAAGACACGGATCCCGCCGAGCCTCCAACTGGGACCCCTAACCACCCCATCGAGATTTCGGATGGGTCACCCTTTCTGGGATCACCTTATAATGGTCCCGATAGCTACGAAGCGAGGTTCAACCCGATCGACTGGGTGTTTACTCCCAGTTACCACAACTCACCGCAGCAGCAGGATCCCTCTGAGGATTCTCGTTTTGTGGCAGTCACTCCACCACCACCACCAGTCCAGCAACAGTCTCCGGAGCCACCGAGGCGAAGAAGATCGAACGCACGGATGTCCATGCGAGGAGGAGTGCGTATCAGCACCCATCAACCTTCAAGTGGCAGCTACTACCCGACACTCCATGAAGACCCGTAGATGGGTGGGCCTTCAAACCCCATCTTGGAAGTAAACTCTGCGCCTGTCGCGCCACCACCGTTGGGCTTTGGCGACCCAATACCTACATACACAGGTGCGGCGGCGTATAATCCCTTTGAGCAGTTGGCCCACACCAACTTCAACTATGCTAATGTTGATCCGTACCAGGCAGCGTGGGATTACAATGCTCTCCATCCCGAGGGACCCTTTGGAGTTCCATATCAAGTTGGATATTACCCTATGGGTACCCACCATATGGGTATCAACAACCTCTACCTCCTCAACTTCCGCAGTATCAGCAGCCCCCGCAGCTGCCAATAATATCGCCACCGCAGCATCAGGAGATTCTTCAAAGGTTGAGTCAGGTGCAGCAGGAGGTTCAGGAAGGGCGTAGGCAAAACCGAGGAATTTTCAAGGGTCTGGCGAGCTTAATCAAGGGGAAAAGCAAAAAGGATCATTGAATCCTTTATTTGTTTATTTAAATGTTTAGTCATGTCCCTGCGTGGACATTTGTTTATGTATTCAGCCCCTGCGAGGGCATGTCTTTCTGTATTATGCCCCTGCGTGGGCATGTCTTTCTGTTAACCCCTGCGTGGGTATGTTATTTCTGTTTAACCCCCTGCGCGGGCATGTTATTTCTGTAGAAGTCCCGTTTAGGACAAACACGTACTTGTTTAATTTTTGTAGTGGAATGGTTTAATTTAAATTTTCATTTTTGTTAAATTATATGCATAAATATAATATGTGAAATAAATGAAAATATAACATTACTTTTATAAGACCTACCATTATAATAAAAATCTAAAAAGGACAAAACCTAGCCATGTGTCATTATAAGACAGGGCCAAGATGGTAGTTCCTCAAATTAGATTCAGGTCCTTATTAACATCTCAATTTAGGATTTTCTTTATTAAAAATTAAAAAGAATCTTAAAGGTAAAACCTAGCCACATGTCATTCTAGATATGGCCAAGACGGTAAAACCTATTCAAAAGGTTCAAATCCTTGTTAACATCTGAAAACATGTTAACACTCCTGGCAAAATGTGATTCGATAAAATCGCATAAGTCATCTTTACATTGGATTCTTCCAATTTCTTTTATTATATTAAACATCCAACAGGAATGTAATGCCTATGGGCTATATTCATTGTCATATAAGACAAAAGACAGTTGTGGTCTTCGACCCCCTGTTAAGAAGAGGTAATAAACTTTGATTAAAACCTCAATACCTTGACCTATAAGAACATGATTAAAAATGTAAAACTGTCCATGTGATTCAGCCTTTTATGCCATTAATATATTTTAATTATAACTAAGGATTATTATAATGAAAATACTGAATATATATATATATATATATACTTAACAAATTAATCAAAATGGTTTCTTAATACCATGATTAATAAAGCATCTAGAATGATAAAACTGTTATAGACCTCTGAATAAATTGAAAAATCATTATTTTATGTAGTAATCAAGCTACATGCCTGGGTTAGACGAGGTCAACAGTCACCCTAGAGATAATCATGACACTTCCAGAGTCAACATAGCAGGAGCAGAATTGCAGGCATTGATAGATAATGCTATTACGCGAGCTCTGGATAGATAGTTCAAAGAATCCAGTGGTACACAGGTCAGGACTCAGTCAGTACCACACTCTAAGCCACCCTTTGGAACTCGTACCGTTCACAAAAGTGATTCTCATCACTCATCAAACCAGAGGAGTGTTCCATCTAAGAGAGTTGTGTTAAATCAAGAACCACGTGCTAAATGTTGCACCTATAAATACTTTGTCTCCTGCAAACCTAGGGATTTCACCGGGGAAAAAGGAGCAGTTGATTGCATGTCATGGTTAGACGAGATGGACACTGTGGTAGATATTAGTGGTTGCGCTAATAAGGATGTAGTAAAGTTTGTATCTCAGTCGTTCAAAGGTGAGGCACTAGCCTGGTAGAGGTCTTTGATCCAAGCCACAGGGAAAATCCCATTGTACAATCTGTCTTGGGAGCAGTTTGTGACATTGATTAAGGAGAATTACTGCCCTCAGCATGAGGTTGAAAAGATTGAAGCTGATTTCTTGTCGTTGGTTATGAAAAACCTAGATTGTCAAGCCTACCTTACGAGCTTCAACACTATGTCAAGACTGGTTCCGTATCTGGTAACTCCGGAACCCAAGAGGATAGCTCGTTTCATTAGGGGGTAGGCCCCAGAAATCAAGGCCAGTGTGAAGGCCTCCAGACCAGCTACTTTTAGGTCTGCAACTGATATATCATTGTCCCTTACTTTGGACGCGGTCAGGCAGAGATCGCTCAGAAACACCGATGCTGAGAAGAGAAAGCGTGAGGATGACAACTCACGACGGTCGGACAAGAAGCATAAGGGAAACAATGACCACAAAAATAGTTCTGGAACTAAAAAGGATGGTCAATAGTTAGGCGATAAGCCCAAGTGTAAGATCTGTAAGAAGCACCATTTCAGGAGGTGCAGATATGAATTGAAATCTCAGTCATAGCCAAGAGCTTGTGGGATATGTAAATCTTCTGAGCACAAGACATTGGACTGTAAGAAAATCAAGGAAGCGACATGCTATAACTGCAATGAAAGAGGGCATATCAAGTCCAACTGCCCAAAGTTTGCAAAGAAGGCTGAAGATGGGAAAAAGACCAATGCTAGATGAACGCACAAGAGGCGATCCAGAATGACAATGTCATAACAGGTACCTTCCTTATTAATGATGTTTATGCAAGGGTGTTATTTGATTCTGGAGCAGATAAGTCATTTGTTGATGATAAGTTTTGTAAGTTGTTAAACCTACCTGTTAGAACCCTAAGCATAAAATATGAGGTTGAATTAGCCGATGGCACCATAGAAACCACATCAACCATGTTAGATGGATGTTTCATATCCATTAGGAACCACTCTTTTCCATTGTCCTTACTTCCTTTGAAATTAGCCGGTTTCGACATAGTAATAGGCATGGATTGGTTATCCCACAACCAAGCTCAGATTGTGTGTGACAAGAAGCAAGTAGTGATCAAGACTCCGTATGGTGAGCCACTTACCATACAGGGGGATACTCAGTATGGATTGCCTAAGCAAGTGTCTATGCTTAAGGCGTCAAGGTGTATGAATAAGGGTTGTGTCATCTACATGGCACAAATGATAATTGATGAGCCGAAGCCTAAGATTGAAGATATCCCCGTCATTTCTGAATATCCCGAAGTATTCCCTGAAGAACTACCTGGTTTACCACCAGATAGGCAAGTAGAATTTAGAATTGACATCATTCCAGGAGCAGCACCTGTTGCAAGGGCACCTTACAGGTTGGCACCAACAGAGATGAAAGAGTTGAGAACTCAGCTAGACGATTTATTGGCAAAAGGTTTCATTCATCCTAGTTCATCTCCTTGGGGAGCACCAATCCTGTTTGTGAAGAAGAAGGATGGATCGATGCGTCTATGCATCGATTATCGCGAGCTTAATAAGGTCATTATCAAGAATAGATATCCATTACCTAGGATTGACGATCTGTTCGATCAACTGCAAGGAGCGAGTTATTTCTCCAAGATCGATTTGAGGTCAGGCTACCATCAGTTGAAGGTTAGAGATGAAGATGTGCACAAAACTACATTTAGGACTCGTTATGGTCATTACGAGTTCCTAGTGATGCCTTTTGGGCTCACTAATGCACCAGCAGCGTTCATGGATCTCATGAACCGCGTCTGCAAGCCCTACTTGGATAAATTTGTCATCGTATTCATCGATGACATTCTTATTTACTCGAAGAATCAAGCTAACCATGAGAAGCACCTTCGTTGTATTCTTTCACTGCTTCAACAAGAGAAACTTTATGCCAAGTTTTCAAAGTGTGAATTTTGGCTTCGTGAAGTCCAGTTTCTTGGACACGTTGTTAGTGAGCGTGGTATCCAGGTGGATCCCGCTAAGGTTGAAGCTGTCATGAATTGGCAAGAGCCGAAGACACCCACAGAGATCCGTAGCTTTTTTGGACTGGCAGGATATTACAGACGTTTTATTGAGAATTTCTCAAGGATTGCAGCACCCCTAACTTCGTTAACTAGAAATAATATTAAGTTTGATTGGGGTCCTAAGCAACAAGAATCGTTTGATATACTTAAGCAGAAACTGAGCAATGCTCCCGTTTTGACATTGCCTGATGGAATAGAAGAATTTGTGGTATACTGCGACGCATCACACACAGGTATGGGGAGTGTACTCATGCAAAAAGGCAAGGTTATTGCCTATGCTTCCCGACAACTAAAAGTGCACGAAAAGAATTACACCACCCACGACTTGGAGTTGGGTGCCGTTGTATTTGCACTAAAACTGTGGAGACATTATTTGTATGGTACCAAATGTGTGATCTATTCTGGTCACAAGAGCCTCCAACACTTGTTTAATCAGAAGGACTTAAACATGATGCAGCGTCGATGGATGAAAACTCTAAATGACTATGATTGTGAAATCCGATACTATCCAGGCAAGGCGAACGTGGTCACCGATGCCTTAAGTAGAAAGGTGTTGATGCATTTATTGTCTATCGCCTTCGTCAATCCGAGTCGTAGTGAAAAACCGGAAGAAATCAAGCGCATAATGTTATATTTAGTTAGAAATGGCAAGGTGGCAAACTTGTAATTAATGAGAACTTTCATTAAGTTGCCTTGACCATATAAATAGGAGGTTATGTCATGATTTTAGTAAGACTTAAGATTTTTAGAAGATTTTTTAGAAGACTTGGAGAAGACTTTCTAGAGAGAGAAAGTGTAGAGAGAGAAAGTAGTGTAAACGTGAATTTTTGTACCGGATTTGTCACATCATTCAATAAAATCACGTTAGTAGTACGATAGTGTGTGTTCGGTCACGTACGTTCACGGATTCCGCACGTCGAACGTCTGTTACGCAATCGAACGGTGTCAAAATCGGTCCTACAAGTGGTATCAGAGCTAGGAGCTCGATTGCTTGATCAAACACATTGTTTTCGTACCAGATTTCAGCCGATTCAGATCCGATTTCATCTATTTCTTCATATCTTTTTCATATATTTCACGTTTTTACTGAAATTCGTCAAATTGAACGGGTTTTTATGGTCTAAATCGTCTGATTTTTTGATATGTTGTGCGTATATACCTGATCTATAACCCTACCAAGTTTCAGATCCAAATTCCTAACCGTTTAGGAGAAATCTAAGTTTTTCAGTTCGATTTTGCTGTCAAAATTGCAGGTTCGCGTTTCTGGACCGCTCCAACGTACAAGTAATTCTGGTTCGCTCAAAATGGCAGTTTTGGTTGCTGGTTCGCTCGTCTGGTTCGCTTGAACAACACATCTTTCTGGTCCGCTCATTCGACAATTTCTGGTCCGCTCATTCGACAATATCTGGTCCGCTCATTAGACATCTTCTGGTTCGCTTATTAGTCAGTTTTGTAGGTTCGCTTTTATGGTCCAATAATATCAAGTTGATCATAGATAATCGACTGTTGTATCTGATAAAAGGCATTAAAAAAAATATATCCGTTCACGTGATTACCCTCGATCAAATCATACGTTGAGTTTTATTAGGCTGTTTGAATACACGTGAATTCTGAGTGGGGTTGTATTGATAACATCAATTCATGTAATATAGAATTGAAATTGGTCAAATCAGAAACAATAGAGATTGTCGGCAATCATAAGTTGTTGGCAGATTGCATGTGATGTAAAATTGCGGCTCAATTAAAATCAAGATCTTAAATCGAGTAGTGGACAAAGCAGCCCAGTAAAAAGATTGTCGGCCCAATGATATAAAGTTGTTGTCAGTTTAGTGTAATTGAAGGTCCAATAGAGTCAAGTTTATAATAAATTTGTCAGCGGTTATAAGTGTTAATATCTCGATCCAATCAAAAATTAATTGGTGAAAATTGTTTCAGTTTGCGTGTGATAGGCATTGTGTTCTAAGTTTGTCGATTAGTGTGATAAGGTCATTTTGTCTTAAGTTTGTTTGTTTTGCAAGGTGAAACGTGGTTTGTCAAACATCGGATACACGCACGATTCTCACCTGATTTGTTGTCACCGGATTTTTGTCACTAAATCGGATATCTATCTGATTCAGTGGATTGACACAGTGATTGAATTGACTTCAGTTTGTGAATCGAAAATTTATTGCTGAAAATTCTTGAAATAGCTAAACATGGATTGTGAGTCTCGTGTTCAGAAGCCAGCAGATATTGCACAGAAGAAATTTGATAGTTTTACGAGTATCAAGGGAGAGTCTACAAAAGAATTATTTGATAGATACTGCCATCTAGTTTTGTAAATGGGAAAATTAGGGATAACCAAGTCTAATGAGGAGTGGGTTGACAAGTTGGAAAATGTTTTACCGGGTGATATGTGGAGAACGTATTTGTTAGATTTGAGAAAGATATATTTAAATGTGAATTTGAGCTTGTTTATCGAGGAGATTGAAGCTAAAGAACTTGAACTCCAAAAGATTAAAAAAATGAAGTCTGTTGATGAAAAATCTGAACCTGAGAAAATTGTTCAAGAGGAAGAGGAGCAGGTTAAAGATATTTCAGCTATCAAGATTGAAAAGAAAGCTGAAGTTGTAAAGATGACAGAGAAGTGCTCAAAATGCGATAAATTTGAATCAGACAATGTCAAACTGTTAAGTGATTTAGACAGTTTGACATTGGAAAACAAAATTTTGAAAGAAAAAGAAAAAAGTTTTGAAAATTAAAAATTGAAAAAGATTTTAAAAGTCAAATAAAGATTTTAGAAGATGAGAGAGATATCTTTGGTAAAAATAATCTTGAGAAACAGATTGAAATAAATTCTCATCTTGCTAAAATCATTCAGCTTGAAAAAGAAGCTGAAAGTTATCGGCATAAAATTGCTGATTTAGAAAATAAATTGAAAGGTTTTGTGATTTCTTCAGCGTATGTGAATATTTCATGCCCAAAACCGATCAATGAAATTCCAATAAGTGACAATGTCACAAATTTTGACAAAGTCAAAATTGAAGATTGCGATGACAAAGCTGATGATGAAAAAGAAAAAGAAAAGAAAAATATTTTTAGAATTACAAGAAAAATTTCAAAATACTGTTTTGCAGTCTACTGAAATAGGTGAATGTTCAAAGCAAAAACCTGTTAAGAAGATTGTAGAACAGAAACAAAAAGTTAAAAATTTGAAAAATTTTAAAAATGAAAATAAAAGTTCATCAGTTCAGTCATCCAATCATTATAAAAAACCACAAAAATCTGAAAATAAAAACTCACAAAAAGTTGGTAATAAGTGGTGCAGGTTTGACCACAGTGCTCAAGCGTCAAATCAAGCTTATAGGAGAAGACATGAGTACTACAAATCAAATCAGTGTTATGATTTGAGTGTTTGGATTGATGGTGGAGATTGGTACGATAACAGGGTGTGTTACAACTGTGGTTTTAGAGGACACATTGCTGTTAACTGCCAAAGTTGGAGGTTTGAGACTAGAAGATGCTATAACTGCCAAATCAAAGGACACATTGCAAGAGATTGCCCAATGAGATCAATGGGAAGATCGAGGGCTGAATCTCAGAAAGCAGGGAAGAAAAAATCAGTTAAAGTCGATGAAAAGCCCAGAGCACAGAAACAACAAGAAGTGAAAGAACCGAAAGTGAAACTCTCACAAGGGCAAAAAGATCGATTGAGAAAGAAAAGAAAGAAAGCTCGAGAGTATCTTGAAAGGATTTTGTCCTCGGGTATAACAAATAAGAGTGCTGATGAATCGCTTCACTCGACAACAAAGTCAAGTAAACAGAATTCTTCAGATGCAAATCTGAGGACAAAAGAGGAAATAAAGAAGGTTGAAGTCGTTAGCGATGAATTTGTTTCTTCGGAAACAAAGGAGCTACGTGTTGGCGATGAATCTGACTTGTCAAAGTCAGAAGAGCCACCAGTTGAGCAAAAAGGAGAAAATTTAGTTCCGCCAATGGATGATATCAATTTTCCACCATTGCGAGCTGAAAATTATAAACAAAAAGTTGACGAAGTTGAAATTTCAAATCAATCTTTTTCTGAAAAGAAACATTTTGATGTTGAAAAAGCCTTTAACCCCAATGTTTTAAACATTTTTGGAAAAATGGTTGACGGAAAAGTCAAAGGGGTAAAGGAATTTTATGAATCAAAGAGGAAAACTGATACTCCGAGTGAAAATAACTCGGATGCACCCAAGACTGGTCAGGCTGGGGTGTCACCTTTCTGTACTTGAAAATCCTGACTTGCCGGAGTTCCCAGGTTGGTAAGCGTGGAACATGAATCGGCACATTTCTTGAGAAATTTCACTCTGGTGATTTTTCGACTTACAAGTGGTAAATCAGGGACATTAAGTTGTACTTGATTTTCTACATGTGATTGTGTTGTTAAAATCGGAAATGTTAAATTTTACAAGTGATTGAAGAAAACAAAGTGATGAAAGATCCCCATGTTTGTGAAACGTCACACAAAATAGTTTAAACCACATGGGGATCTTTCATCACTTTGTTTTCTTCAATCACTTGTAAAATTTAACATTTTAAGATTTAAACAACAAAACCACTTGTAGAAAATCAAGTACAACTTAATGTCCCTGATTTACCACTTGAAAGGCGAAAAATCACCAGAGTGAAATTTCTCAAGAAAGATGCCGATTCCTACTCCCCAATTACCAACCTGGGAGTTCCGGCAAGTCCTGCAAAAACTTCTCAAACATTTTATACAAACATGATAAAGAATGATGCCGATTCATGATCCACGATTACCAACTTGGGATCTCCGGCAAGTCAGGATTTTAAGTAAAGAATGCAGGCACCCAAGCCTGACCAGCCTTGGGTGTGACTTTTTCAATTTCACTCGGGGTTTGATCATTTCGTTTTGCTTCATAAAATTCTTTTACCCCTTTAACCTTTCCCTCAACCATTTTTCCAAAAATATTTTTTACTTTGATATTAAAAACCTTTTCAACATCAAATTCTTTCTTTTCAGAAAAAGATTGATTTGAAATTTCAACTTCGTCAACTTTTTGTTTATAATTTTCAGCTCGCAATGGTGGAAAGTTGATATCATCCATTGGCGGAACTGAATTTTCTCCTTTTTGATCAACATATGGCTCTTCTGACTTTGACGAGTCAGGATCATCGCCAAGACATGGGTCCTTTGCTTCTGAAGAAACAAATTCATCGCCAGGAAGTGAAAATCTCACTTTCTTTGATTTGTTAATCGTTTGATTAATCAGATCTGAACTACTTCGATAAATTTTTCAACTTCAACTATTTTTTCAACTTCGACAAGTTTTTCAATTTCAACAATCTTTTCAACTTCAATGACTTTTTCAACTTCTACAACCTTTTCTTCTTCAACTTCTGCTTTCTCCATTTCTACTTTTGCTTCCAACTCATGTTCTTCAATTTTCTTAATAAACTGTGCCAGATTCATATTCTCAGATTTCCTCATGTTTTTCACTATCATCAAATAAGTTCCCCATTTCTGCTGTGGTAACGCATCAGCAAGTTTATCAATCCATTCATCATCATCTTTCTTAATTTTCAATCTTTCCATTTCCACGACTAAATGACAATATCTATCAATGATCATTTTTGTTGTTTCATGGTCAAAAGCTACAAACTTGTCAAAAGACTTCTTCAGATGTTTCGATTTCCCAAAATTCACAAACTCGGACTTTCAAATGAACTGGAATCAAATCTCAAGTGAATTGTTAATTACAAACGAACTAACTTGATGCACACTGGTTCACCTCGCGAAACACCTCGCTATAAACACCTCGAATTACACCTCAAATTTCACTAACTCGACAGCCGTGACTTTTTTAAATCTCTCAAACATACAACAAAATATACTGAATTAATGTCACCACTAAAAGTCTTGGACTTAGACTATGATTGGACCTCAAAAATGGACAATTATCTCAATCAAATAGGCTGACACACTCACATGCGAATCTCATTATCACAATCACACTGATCAATGAATGGCATCACATGATATATAAATCAACAATCACAAATTAACTTCATTGGGCCGATTCAATATGTTTTATCAACTACACATGCAAGATTTTTAAAGGCTGGCAATTTTATGATACCAATTGTATTTTAATTGGACCTTAATATCCACTAATGTTCACATCCAAATGTTTAGTGGTCTGACACTTATGCATGGGCCGACATCTACAAGACTAACACATCTGATTGGGCAGCAAGAATTAAAGTCACATGAGCTGATGATATAAGGTTTATCCACAAGCACACCTGACACTCTTTTACGTGATATCCAACACTTTCAAATCACATAAAACTTTGATTGGGCCGCAATAATCCACTAAATCGACAATTTTAATATGATACTGAATTCTATTTGGCCACCCAAACTTCAACCTATATCCAAACTGAATTTCTCATGACCTGGTACTGACACAAATCACATGATACCATGATTATTTCTTGCCGACACCACCTATTAAAGCTTCACATGCCAAACCGATTAACATACATGCAAAACGACAATTTAGATTTATGTATCACACAATTCAAAGCATATTTAAACAGTTCACACTACTCAATGCTCAAACACATGAATTAAACGATACACCAGATCACATGATTACACTGTTCTATGACCTTAGTTTTCACAAAGTCGAAATCACTCCTGGTCACAAAAACGGAACCCAAAGTGGATCTAAGAGCGGACCTCAACTGTCACTAAGAGCGGACCAGATAATGTCCGGATAAGCGGACCAGATAATGTCCTAATAAGCGGACCAGACACGACCAGAAAAGCGAACCAGACCGTGATCTACGAGCGGATCTCGATGATGTCAGCAAAACCCGAACCGAATGCAAGCGAAAACTCAATTTGAACCAATTTTAGGCCGATTTAAGTTTTGAAAATTTCCAGGTTTTGTTAATTCATGATAACGCACACACTGTGTGAATTTTAAGCGATTTTAACCGTAAAAAGTTCTGTTTTTTTCAAAAAAGAAAGGTGTAGAAACAGAATTAAATGATGAAAACGAGCTGTATATGCGAGATCTCCTCCTCCTTGGCTCTGATACCAATTGTAGGAACGTTTGACGACCTAACGAGTCAATTAGCAGAGTGCTTAGACAGAATCAGAGGCGGAATTCATTGATTCGGTCTTCGTAAAGCTTGATTTCACTACTTAACGTCTCTTTTATTAATCTGCTAACAATTTACAAGATCCGGAGACAAATTGGCAGGGCTTCGCCGTTACACCTTCAAAAACACACACTCAGATCCACTCAAATGGTCCCCTATATATAGACTATCTGGTTCGCTTTATTTTCTTTGGTGTTTCGTTTAAGCTTTGGATCACCTCTGCGTATACGGGAGTATCGACCTGGTGGTTAAAGCCTAAACAACTTCAACTTGTTTTATTTTCTTATTTTGTTTAAACATTGGACTTTCTCTGCGTATACGGAAGTATCGACCTGATTGTTAATGTTTAAACATTCTGTGTTGTTTTCGCACATATCACAGTTGATGAAAGTTTAAAGGCATTATTTGAGTTAGTGTATTGCATGATGAGGGGATATGCTGAGATTGTGGGGTCCATAAGAATTTAGTGCAAAATTAATATGCCTTAACGTATCGGTAAGCATTTCGAAAGTTTTTAGATTGAGCTTAAGAGGACAAGTATATCGTCAATCAACGTGAATCGTTTAGAACTTAAAATGATTAAAGCTTAACGGTGCTTGTGTTTGGTCACATAAACTGATATGATCCTCTTACACAAACTCACAAAAATATGTCTGTATATAGTTTATTTTTCAAAAATTCAAAAAGATTTTAGTGTGTTTTAGCATAAATTTTTGTAAAATCCAAAAAGATTTTCGACAACTGATGTTGGAAAGCTGATATTCAAAATCTCAAAGGCTAAACAAGATGAACAATTGGTTTGGTTAAGATGATGAGAAGTTGGAAGATAATCCTCAAATGTTTAGATGATTCATTAATTTGAATCACATTATCGGGTGTTATATGTTTGAGAATTTTGAGTGAACTCTTTTAGAGTCAAAATTATTTTGTGTTACGAGAGGTTGAGATGTGTAGGTTTCTGATTCTGTTGCTACAAAAAGCAAGGCGTCGATCCCAAAAGCACGGAAGCTTGACGAAAGGGGGAGCCTGAAGAAAAAGACTACCAAGGAGGGAAGCAACTGAAGCTGAAGACAGATCCACCGGGATTCTGTTCGAGCAAGAGTATTTGAAGACTCTCACTAAAGATTCCGTCAACATCCAAGGGGGAGTTTGTTAGTGCAGTTGTCTGTCGACTACATCTTTGTTCGAGTCTTAGAGAGAGAGAAAGACAAGCCGCTATGAGTTTCGCTACGAGATTGACTACGGCAATATCCAAGGGGGAGATTGTTGATGCATTTATTGTCTATCGCCTTCGTCAATCCGAGTCGTAGTGAAAAGCCGGAAGAAATCAAGCGCATAATGTTATATTTAGTTAGAAATGGCAAGGTGGCAAACTTGTAATTAATGAGAACTTTCATTAAGTTGCCTTGACCATATAAATAGGAGGTTATGTCATGATTTTAGTAAGACTTAAGATTTTTAGAAGATTTTTTAGAAGACTTGGAGAAGACTTTCTAGAGAGAGAAAGTGTAGAGAGAGAAAGTAGTGTAAACGTGAATTTTTGTACCGGATTTGTCACATCATTCAATAAAATCATGTTAGTAGTACGATAGTGTGTGTTCGGTCACGTACGTTCACGGATTCCGCACGTCGAACGTCTGTTACGCAATCGAACGGTGTCAAAATCGGTCCTACAAAAGGAAAGGGTGAAGCCTATAAGAATCCATGCCAAGAGCATTGAATTAAGGAATAGTTTAAATAAAAGGTTGTTAGCCGCTCAAAGAGAAGCTGTACTAGAAGCTAACTATCCTGATGAAAAGCTAGGAGTAACTGCTGAACAGTTATTCTATGGCAAGGACGGAATCCTGAGATTAAATGGACGAATATGGGTTCCAATTTATGGAGGACTTAGGGAGGTGATCCTCCAGGAAGCCCACAGTTCTAAGTACTCCGTTCATCCTGGAGCTGACAAGATGTACCAGGATTTGAAGGCAAATTTTTGGTGGATAGACTTGAAGAAGTCTATAGCCACTTATGTAGCCAAATGTCTGACATGTGCTCAAGTTAAGGCAGAACACCAAAAGCCGTCAGGTTTGCTACAACAACCTGAACTTCCCACCTGGAAGTGGGAGATGGTGAATATGGATTTTATCACCAAGTTGCCAAAGACTAAACGAGGAAATGATACTATTTGGGTAATAGTGGATAGACTGACTAAGTCAGCCCACTTTCTACCTATTAAGGAAACCCACAGCTCAGATAAGTTAGCTCAGTTGTACGTGGACGAGATTGTATCTCTCCACGGGGTGCCAGTGTCTATCATCTCTGATAGGGATACGAGGTATACATCGCATTTCTGGAAAAGCTTTCAGCAATCCCTAGGCACTTGATTAAATTTCAGCACAGCATATCATCCTCAAACGGATGGTCAAAGTGAACGTACTATACAGACACTTGAGGATATGCTACGAGCTTGTGTTATTGATTTGGGTGGAAGTTGGGATGATCATCTTCCATTAATTGAATTTTCATACAATAATAGTTATCATTCCAGTATACAAGCTGCACCTTTTGAAGCTTTATATGGAAGGAAGTGCAGAACGCCCGTTTGTTGGGCAGAAGTTGGAGATGTCCAACTAACAAGACCTGATATAGTCCTGGAGACGACAGACAAGATTGTGTAGATAAGAGATCATCTCAAAGATGCCAGGGATAGGCAGAAAAGTTACGCAGATTTAAGGTGTAAACCTCTAAAGTTTGAGGTTGGTGATAAGGTTCTGCTTAAAGTATCTCCCTGGAAGGGAGCGATGCGATTTGGTAAGAAAGGTAAGTTGAGCCCAAGGTATATAGGACCATTCGAGATCATCGAATGTGTCGGATCCGTGGCTTATAAGTTGAACTTGCCTGAAGAGCTCAGTGGTATTCATAACGTATTCCACATCTGCAATCTGAAGAAATGTCTAGCTGATGAGTCACTAGTCATGTCACATAAGGATGTGCACATAGATGAGATCTTAAAGTTTGTTGAAAAACTCTTGTCGATCGAAGATCGACAAGTCAAGAAGCTTCGAAGGAAGCAAGTGCCGATTGTAAAGGTTAAATGGGATGCCCGTAGAGGCCCCGAGTACACGTGGGAGGTAGAGTCCACAATGAAAGAAAAGTACCCTCATTTATTTCAATAAATCTCGAGGTCGAGATTTCTTTTAAGGGGGTGAGGATGTAACACCTTGTAAATTTATGTCCAATAATATATCAACACGTGTCATAAGCTTAAAACGTGTAAAGAATTACTTTAGAGGGACTAAAGTTGACAAACAAAGAAAGTATTTGAATAAAAGGGGTTCAAAATGTCAACAATGGATAAATATGCCTTTCAATAACCCTACACGATGTTTATACCCTTAAACGAATGAATTATGGATCATACGAAGCTAATTGTGGAAGAAAGTGAGAGATTACAAACTACAGGGGTTAAACGTGTCAACATGTTTAAAGTATAACTCCGAGTGACCTTTTAGCAAACCCGAAGCTTTGTAATGATTAATTATACTCACTAGAATAAGTGATTAAATTTCACAAGGTTTCGATAAAGTATGAGAAAGTTATGATAACATTCGTATACGAGGGGTTAAAAGCGTCAACGTTGAAATTTATGACTTTTCGGGTGATCATAAAGTTAACCAAGGACTTAACAAAGTTTGGTTATGTCTTAAGGTCCTTAGAAATCAATTTGATGGGTTAAAAGTGCAAATATGGAAGTTAAAACCACTTTTAAAAGGACCAGGGACTGAATTGCAATTGTTGAAACTTGTTTGGCCTGTTCTGACCACCCACACGGGCCATGTAAGACCCTGGGGGACTCTTAAAGCTGTGTAACCGACTTTAGAGCTTGTTTTTACATACCAGGGCTGCCCCAATGGTAATATATGCACTAGGGACACTCAGGAATGATCCAACATCAGTTGTATACCTATTTGTCATCATCTTGTTGATTTAAACTCACTATATAAGAGGACCTTTGTTGCAAACATTGAGCACATCACTTGGAAACTTGAACAACTTCATTCTTGGAGAGTTTTGGAGCTTAAGCACACTTCCTAGGGATTCTTAGTCGTGCATAGGACCTCAGTAAGTGTCTTTAACCTTCCTTAATTCAGTTTTACTTAGTTAGTTAGCTTAAAGTCAAACCGTCGTAATTAAGATTTGACTTCGTGATTATTCATAATTTGTCCAGTCAAATCTCTAATTGAAAGTACCTTCGAGTTGGTAATTATGTGGGTAACAAACCCTTAAAAGGGCACCCTCTGATTCCCACTCTAACTAGGTCAATTGTCTGGTCAAAGTTAATCTTAAAAAGTCAACAGAAAGCTTATTTTCAAATAAACGCATAATTAACAATGTAGAACCCATGCAACCTGTTTTATCACTAATATAACTTGGTAATTAATGTAAGAACATGTCTAAACATGTTCAACCCGACAATTTTCAGTTTAGGCTCGGTTCGGAACCGAAAGTCACATAATTTGACTTTTGCTTTGACTTTCAGTTCTGACCCATTGTAGCATGTTTTAGAAATGCCTTAGAGCTTTATTTGGACCAGGTTTCATGTTAGTATAACCCTCTGTGATTATACAACTTGGTTCATTAGTTATCCGATTCATATGCATGTTTCCGTTAATTGCCTATATGTTGACTATTATGCCCATATGACCTTAAAACGTGATTTTTGAAAATGTAAAAGAATAGAAACCTTAGTTACTGATTTATAAAGTTGTCCCTAAAATTTAACATCAGTTTGAGGTCTAGATTAGGAGTTATGCTCATTAGCGTAATTAGAAAACTTTTTATTAAATAAACGGCGTAATTAGCATAAAGCCTATCTAAACCCAATTTTTGATACCAAACTTTTTACCTACTAATATAAAATAATATTTTGGGATTTTTGAAGGTTTTTATTTATTTTTAGGCTAAGCATAACATAGGGTTCTAGCTTTGATTCCGTAATTGTTGGTTTTGCCCTTTTGGCCTATAAAATGAGTTTTACAAATCATTTTGATACCAAACCTTTTTCTATTGATTTTATTTGATAAATAAAATATTTTAAGACTTATGGAATAATAAAAATATCAACTTTTCATATAAAACCCGGAAATCGCTTAAAACCGTCTTTTTACGCGTTTTTAACGCATATTATGTATTAAAAATATTTTAAATATATAAGACTTGATACCTACTGATATTTTAAGTAAATTATTATACTTTAGCAGTAAGAAAAATTTTTAAACTTAGATTTCCAGATTTGACCTTTAAACCTTACGTGAAATAACCAAAATGCCCCTTCGGTACATAGTTTGATTATAAATGGTAAATTTCACATATATGTAATACCCTACTGATATAACTTATTAATTTAAGTATTTTTACTGATTATATCAGACCTGAAACTCAGATTTATATTAAATCTCTTTTATAACCTTTTAAATGACCAAAATACCCCTACGGGGCATAATTTGAGTTAAAATTAATTTTGGGCATAATAGAAGATATCTTACTGATGTCACAATATACTTAAGGCATATTAACTTAGAAAACCTGTATATGGCTCTTATGGTTACCCGTTACGCATGTTTCACGTTCGGTTCGGTTTATGTAACTAGTTTTCATAAATTGACCGAAACGGGTCAAACCTTATCTTTTTTGTCTCAAAATCCAGAATGTGTTTAGGTTACCCATATTACACAAGTCTCCAAACTTGTCAGGTCTAAATCACATTCTATTCTATTCCGGTCTTCGCTTAATCATGCGTTGGAACCGTATCTTCCTTTAAAGCTAACCGGTCTAAGTTTAGGCTTAATTAAAGACCCGTTAGGAATCTAATAGGTTATTAAAAACCTTCGTTCCAGATTAGGAGACCCGGTGAAAGCTATTTGCACTTGCTGTTTGTGAATCATATTTGCTCAGGTAAATACTTTTAACTTATTTTCCCTTATACGGGCTTGGGGTACGGTATATAAAATACCGCTTGGTCGGGCATTGAATTTTTAATCGTATGAAGGTTACTTTATTGAAATGACCCGTTTAAATTTTTTTTGTTTGCTTAAAACCTTTGGGGGTTAATGACCATGTCCCGGATATCCTTGGCATCATTCATTGAATGGCCACGACCTTAGCACGGGGTATAGGCATACACCCGCCAGTGCATATATAAATAAAAAGGTTTAACCGCCGGTTTCGAGAGTAACTCGCCGCGGGACTATATCATGTGGTGTGTCTATTAATATTTATCCTGGTATTCAACCCGGGCTACTGAACGTATAACGAACATGTAATTCTTTTACAAGTTTATATATAAATAATTATCCCAAGTTATAAAATGTTTTGTGCCTTGTGCATTCAAATCAATTTTCTAAACCTTTTCAAAATGAGTCAGTTAATTGTATTTACCAGTGTAAACTGACGTATTTTCCCAAAAAGGCTAAGTGCAGGTACTAATCGAAATAGGCTGGCCTCTCCTTAGCATCAATAAGAGTCTTGCAAGCTTGGATGCATTTTAAATCTGATGAACTATGTTTCCTTTTTATTTAATCCGCTTGTGGATCCTTTACAGTTCGTTTGTAATACTTTGATATTACTTTATATTCGGTTTGTAATGTGATTCATCTTTTGCTTCCGCTGTCCATTTAAAATTGTGTTGTTTGACTATGATGATATCAACTACGTCACGATACTCCCCACCGGGCCCACCGGTAATACGTGGAAATATCAGGGTGTGACATCAACTTGTCCAATTTTTTGTTGAAAATTTTCAGCCCGCAATGGTGGAAAGTTTGCGTCATCCATTGGCGGTACTGACTTTTCTCCTTTTATCTCAACTTGTGGCTCCTCTGATTTTAACGAATCAGATTCATCGCCAGAACATAACTCCTCTGACTTTGACGAGTCTGATTCATCGTCAGAACTAACATTAGATTTCTTAACAACCCACTTTTGATTGTTAAGATTCGCCTTTCTTTTGTAAAAACTTTTTGAACACTCACCAACCTCAAATGTTGAATTTTCAAAAACTTTAAATTTTTTGGTTGGTGGTTTGGTTTTCTCTACAACTTTTTCTTTGAGTTCAAGAGACACTCCCTGTTGTGTGTTGGTTGCCTTTGAACAGTTTCGGGCAATGTGACCAACTACTTTGCAGTTATAACAGGTTCTTGTCTCTTTCTTCTGTTGAGCAACATCTTTCTTCATTTCCTCTTGCTTCTTTGCAAGGAATTCTTTGTTTGTCTGCTTTCTGAACAAATGCTCTTTTTCTTCTTCAGAAGATGTTCCTGAAACAAAAACAGTTTTTGGTTTATAAGTTTTTTCATTTTTATGATTTTCTGGTGGAATAAAACCTAAACCTTTCTTTTTGAAATTACCGTTATGGTTTGGTTTCTTTCGAAAATCCGAACCAGAACTGTAACCTTTTTTCTTGTTTAACCTTTGTTGAACTCTTGAGGTGTACTTTTTAGGTTTTTCAGAAAGATTTACATCTTTAATTTCAGAAATATTAATTTTTGTTAGTTTAAAAACCTTGTTGATCATTTCAGTTTAAACACCTCTTATTGGAAATTCTTCATCAGAATATAATTTGTCAGAATCATTCAAAGTATATGCTACTTTGAATGTTTCTTCATTCAAATTATTCTTTGACATCAGAAAATCTTTATTGTAAACCCTTTTGACTTTTTTAACTGGTTGACTTGGAGTGTCAGACTTTGACTTTGACTCTGACTCCTCAATTTCATCTTTATCTAACACATGATCCACCACTTTCTTCAACAATTAAGATTGTTGATTAGTGTCAGATGCAGTGAATGTGACATCAATGTTGTCTGGCAATCCATCAGAAGGTTCAGACTCCCACTGTAAATTGGTTGCCTTTTTTACTCTTTCTGAATTAGGATTTCATGGAGAATATCCATTTTCAAGCGGAGGAGGACACTTGGTATAGTTAGTATTGTGTTTCTTACCAGTATCCTTTTCTTCAGGTTTCTCTTCTTCAAACGCTTTCATGCCTTCCACTGTAGGATAAATCTTGTCAATCACATAAGAAGAACATGAGCAACTTTTCAATAACCTATTTACTCTCTCAGTTTCTATCCTCTGAGTTTCCAATTTTTGTTCAAGCTCAGCACATATCTCAATGTAATAATTGACGACTTTCTGCTTTGTCATGAATGCTCCTTGCAGTGTCTTCATAGTTGTAGCTTGTTCACTGCTTGATTCATTATATTGATTCATCGCTTTGTTTAGAACATCATAAGATTCTTTTAGTCTGTTCATGTTATGAATCAATGTGCTGTTTTGCTTTTTCACAGCTTCACAGTTCTCACATTTCTCAGGTATTTTTGTTGCATCATCTTCCTCTTTAATCTTGAAAGCTGGAATTTCTTTGACCTGCTTTTTTATCACACGGACATTTTCAACATCACTGTCATCTTTCTCAGCTCGTAATTTTTCATATTCTTTCATTATGTCTGCATTATTATCATCACTATCATCTTGTTTTGTAACTTTCTTCTGTGTCACTCGAACATTTGCATCATCATTGTTATCTCTCTCGGCTAGATATCTTAAGTGCTCTTTCATTCTGCTTGCATAATAATCATCAACACTATCTTCAACGATTGGTGTTTTTCTTGAAACATTTTTTACTTCCTCAGCAGTTGAATTGTCAAAGATTTGAGCAACAAATGCCTTAGACTTTAAGAAATTTTCATCTGGACAGTATTTATCCCAGTTAAAACCTTTTGGAAATTTCTCATCATCTTGACTAACTAGATAAGATTTTTTCTTTCCATCTTCAATAGCACGGGATGATGACGGCTGTTGAGCAACTTGATGATATATAGCTTTCCGATAATAATTGTTGTTGCCAAATGGATTTTGAGCTCCATTTGCTTCGTGATTTGTGCATTCTCGCTTGAAGTGCCCTTTTTCCCTGCAACGAAAACAAGTAACTTTAGATTTATCAAATCCTAAAGTAGAAACATTAGCATCACGGAAATCATCTCTTCCCGTAATCTGTTTGAACTTCTCAGCTCTCCTCAACACACTAGCCAAACACCACTTTATATCCATTAACTCCATCTCCTCAGCATCGATCTGATCGTAATCCTCTTTTGTCAACATCGGATTTCCGATCCTTCCTGTAACTAAACTCTCATAAGATTCTAACACGGTCACCAACAAAGACATATGACCTTTTGCAACTTCTTCTGAGAAATTCTGACCATTCTCAAGATTTAATGCAATGTTACATTGTAATACTTTTCCATTCTTGGTTGCTGAAAAATTTGGATCGAATGATGGATATGAAGAGAATCCAGTTTTGTTGTTTGATCCTTGAGATGATCCTCTAGAAGAACTTTTTGCATTGAAAGCAGTTTCAATTTTTGGTGCAATGTGGGTCTTATCACTAGTACATCCTTTGTAATATAGACCAATGTCTTGTTCACCATCAAAGTCCTTCATTCTCGCTATCTTTCGTTGTTCCATCTCTTGAGCTTCAAGTTGTTCAATGAACGTGATCAGCGTTAGATTGTCAAATTCAGGTTTATTTTTCAACATCATAAGATACGTGCCCCAAACATCTTGTGGCAACGCATCGGTCAATTATTCAATCCATTCTTCATTATCTTTATTGATATTCAATCTCTTCATGTTCATCACCAAATTGCAATATCTTTCTATAATCTGCTTGGTGTTTTCAGTTTTTAATCCACGAAATAGATCAAATTCTTTCTTCAAAAGCGACATTTTGTTCTTGATCATCTTTTTACTTCCAACAAACTTCGATCTTAGTTCTTTCCATATTGAATGTGCACTTCCGTTGCGTTGTAGTAAAATCAAGATTTCTTCCTTAATAGCTTGTTGTAAGAGACTAACCATCATCTTTTCACTCTTGTATTTCCTTTTCTCATCAACACTTAGATCTTTAATAGCAACCTTCTCTCTGTCGTCATTAACCGGTCTAATATATCGATATTCAATACATTCCCATGCGTCTAAATAATTTGCTTGAACCCAATTTTCAAAACGTTCCTCCCATCCACTATACTCCTCGATACTCATTAGCTTAGGCGGTTTTTGCATGGTACCCGTTTCATTTTCTAACATCGTGTTCTGAGTTACAGTGATCGGAGTTGCAAAGGCGTTGTAGAACTCGTTCTCCATGTTTCGGTTTCAAAAATTTCACAATTTCAACACTTTCAAACGAAATGAGAATCTCAAACGAACTGATACTGATGCGATCTGGACAACTTGGTGCGAACTGGTTCAAACTAAGTGGTTTGATGTGAACTGACCCAAACCTCAATCCGTGTGAGCTGGTGTTTGAACCTCAAACGAATTGGACCCTTTTGGTGCGAATTGGACCCTTTCAAGCGATCTGATGACCTTTCAAGCGAACTGAAGTATGTTTCACACGAACTGGATTTTTCAAGCGACCTGACCACACTAAATGACCATTTCGTGTGAATTGGAAGTTCAACTTGTGCGAATTGGAAGCAATTTCGAGCGAGTTGATGCTGATGTCACCCAATCGGCCGGATTTTTGTCAAATTTATCAACTTTTAGTTCGATTTTAGATCTGATTCTTTCAAGGATTTGTTAAAACAGTGTTTCGCACGTTATATGTGAAAATCAAGCTATTTTATCCGTAAAAACTTGGTTAATTTTGAAAAACTTGAAGAAGAATGAGTAGAAATCAGAATTTTAGATGAAAAACAGCTGAAAATGGTAAGAACTCTTCCTCCTGAGCTCTGATACCACTTGTAGGATTGTTTGCACGACCAAACGAGTCGTTCAGAAGAGATCTCGTCCAATACGAGAGGCGGAATCAAACGTATCGGAGTTATTTTAGCTGATTTGCACAAAGAATCACTTAAACTATCTCTTGTATTGATTTGATGAGGTTTTACAACCTGGAGATACTTCAGCAGAGCTTCGCTACCGGAATCCAAAAGTTACAAATGAAATGACCAAGCTCACTATTTATAGGCAACCCAGGTCATGTGAAACAGTTCCATACGAACTGGTACCAGGTCGTACGACCTGTCCACTCAACATGAAAAGACAACTTCGCATGGACTGGCCAGTTCGCATGAACTGGTCAGTTCTGACCGGTTTCCTGTTTTTTCCCGTACAATGTGCCCTAGTCTATCATTCTAGATACAAAACTCGATACAAGACGAAGTCAACAGACATATGTACTAACACCAACGACTGAGTCGGGCAGGGCCTAGACATGCGTTAAAGAGCTCTAGATCAATCGGGCAGAGTAACTAATACGTAACCGGGGTTATAATACTTACAACGAAGCAGAGCTTCGCTTTTTAGTGGGTATTATACCCGAGAATTATTTATACTATTTAGAGAATTGAGAGAGAGATCGAGAATTTGAACAATTTCCAACTGAAGTCGTTCTCCTCTATTTATAGGGCTGATCAGGGGGTTTCTCACACCCGGCGAGAACATAAGGCAGGGCCTTCACGACCCGCGAGGCTTGCTAGGGTAGGCCCTAGCTTAGCTGAATCGACGGCTAGCTTCGACAAGATTGGGACATGTGGCGGCACCGGGTTGCGCCTGGTGTCATGGGGTCGCGGCCCGCGACGGACACACTTAAGTGTGTCGCGCCCCACGAGCGGCCCCTATTTCTTGTTTTATTTGATTCTTATAATTATAAAGGTATTTTGGGACCGGTTTTCATATACGGGGTGTATTTTAAGATATATAGGGGTGTAGTAAGTATTTTAGGAGGGTTGTTATATTCCCACAGTTCTCTAGATGTCACATACTGTCACACCCCAACGGATGACGGAAACATCGGGGCATGGCACTGAGCAAAACAGATAGGCCAAGAGAAATTCCATAACATCTACTTTACCGAATAGTTAATATTATGTCCCATACCATAACCTATTAAGCAAAATCGGTTATTACAGACAGCGATATCTCAAAGATGAATAACATGTTCCGACAACTCAGATTTAAATAGAAATAAATTGTCTTTGTTGGTTTCTAGACTCTCCTAAGATCAATTCCATCAAATAGCAAGCAAGCATCCTATGCACCTGTCACATACGTGAAAGTAGAGGTCAATACACATAGTGTAAAGGTGAGCATACAAGTTTAATAGTAATAGTAGAGTTCGAAATTGTTTACGCATAACCAGCATGTAACATGTATAATGCGAAGCTAGTAGGTTATCGACAATGAAATATACACATACTAGACAACGAGTTGTAGAATGTGCAACGTATATCACCACTGTGACATGTGAGAGGTAAACTTAACAACCCCTGTCTGCGACAGGTGCTGAGTCCAAACAAATAGTACTATTGTTGCTAAGGCATCAGGCAACAATCACTGTGTAAACATAACATACAAGCATTCATTGAGTAACAAGTAACATGCAATAACGGTCAGCGTATAAATAGTGTTGCGTTGTGTGTCCGATTGTGATTTAGAATATGTAACGTATGTAACACCCAAAAGTGCATAAAGCAAAAAGGGATCGAGTATACTCACATCGATGGGACATGATTGAAGGGATCGCTAGTGTGATTAGCATGAACAGTTAACGATAGCAAAAGCAAAGAGCGGTGCGTAAAACGGTGAAGAGTGACCAAGTGTCGAACGGTAATCCGATCGGATGGCAATCCGATCGGATGGTCACTCTATCGGATGCCAATCTGTTCGGATGGTCATCCGGTCGGATGGCCATTTGGTCGGATTGAAACTCATTTGGTAAGGATGTGTTTGTGTATGATGGCTTTGAAGTTTTCGTTGTAGCATTTTGAAAATAGAGAAGTATCTCTGCCCTTCAGGTCGATCGATCGAATGGCCGTTCGATTGGATAACGATCCGATTGGCAAGATACTCAATGAGAACAAGTTCACAGCAGGATGGTCACTCGATCGGATGGCAATCCGATCGGATAGCAATCCGTTGGAAACTGTTGTTCCTTGAAAGTTGAAAATGTTTAAGTGTTGAACCTCAAGTGCAATCCGATCGGATTGTAGTTCGATCAGATGGCAATCCGATCGGACAACAATCCGTCCCAACGCATCTTATCATTTTGAACTTGATTATTTTGAAAGCTTGCGGTTTGTTCGAGACGGTTTGATAACGTACTAAACAACAGAACCTCGTCAAGTCCCAAGTCGTCCAATCGAACAGGAATCACCCAAATCCGATCAGTTTACTGGTTCGTGACAGTTGTTCTTGTTTAACCCGAAATCGGTTGTCTCCTTGGTAGTAACCAGATCTTGAACCAACTTATCACTAAGAACGAGTAGAAGATCAGAACGAGCTCCGGTTCTACCGGTTTTGAGTGCATTGAGTGTAAAAGAGTTGAAGGAAAGTTGGAAAACCATCTTTCAATCCTTTCAACCTTGAAAATGTTTGGATCTTATGGAAAATCATTGTTTATTCGCGTGGAAATCTTTCAGATCTAAGTTGTTCTAGGTGGAATGAAGCCAAATCTTGAAGTTCATATGAACTCCATGATGACGTCATCCTAAAACACCTCAAATCCGGTGATTTCACGGTTAAAAGTTAGGATTCAAAGGTGAAAAAGATGAAGAAGTGTGTGTAGATCATAGAAGTACAAGATTTGAGTTGAAAACTTACAAGAATCGCGAAAAATCGAGAGAAAAGGAGGCTGGAGAGAGCTGGTCGAGTGAGGGAGCTGTCACATCACAAATGATGTGACAGGAGGGTATTTATAGGGTTTCCAAAAGAGGAAAGTGCACTAGTGTCGGATTGGCCACCGATTGGATGGCCGTTCAATTGGATGGCAATTCGATTGGATGGCAATCCGATCAGATAGCCACTCGATCAGTTGGCCGTTCGATCCAGGTGTCCGGCATGTTGAGTTTTGTCGTTTCGATTCGCGTGTTGAGCGTTGCGATGCAATTCGAGTGAGCGATGCGATAGTATTACCCAATAGTCACACAAATAACTTAACTACTATATCTAACATACAATCACTATAGATAACTTGCGTTTAGCGTTTACGATTAGATTGCAATGCGATAGATTTGCGATTGCGATTAAACACCTCAACATAAACATAACTTGCACAAGTATCACATAAAGGCACACAGACGTAAAACAATATCCAGAACACATAATTCGAGTTGTGAATGCGATAGCGATTAATGATAAGTCGATTAGCGATAAATATGCGATTAACCTAGATTATTAATAGATACTCCACATAATACAACTAAAGCGATTAAATAAAAAGGTTCGATTACAAGTCAAAAGTTCGATTTGCTAGTCAAGCAAGGAGTGACAGATCGCAATTAGCAATCTTTTCTTCCTTTGACTTTGACTTGTACCTTGACTTTCCAAAAGCGGGTTGTTACAGCCTCCCCTACTTTAGGAAATTTTGTCCCGAAATTTAAGAAGTAGGCGTAACAAACAGTTACGGGTACTTCGCCTTCATGTCACTTTCGAGTTCCCAGGTGAACTCGGTGCTGCGTTTGCCTTCCCAGCGAACCTTCACAATGGGAATGCGTGAGCGTCTGAGCGCCTTGGTTTCTCGTCCCATGATCTCGACAGGATTTTCCACGAAGTGTAATGTTTCGTCCACTTGTAAATCCTCAAGAGGAACCTGTAATTCCTAGTCGGCCAAGCACTTTCTGAGGTTCGAAACGTGGAAAGTCGGGTGGACGTTACTCAGTTCTTCTGGTAGTTCGAGTCTATAGGACACTTTTCCAATCCTTTCCAGAATTTTAAAGGGCCCAACATATCGAGGCGCGAGCTTTCCTTTCTTGCCGAATTTGATCACTCCCTTCCAAGGTGCAACATTTAGGAGTACTTGATCGCCAACGTCAAATTTAAGGGGCTTGCGGCGTCTATCAGCGTAACTTTTCTGTCGGCTCCGAGCTTTCAATTGAATGTCTCGAATTTGGAGGATTTTGTCAGTCGTTTCTTGCAACAGCTCAGGACCGGTAATTTTCTCGTCTCCGATCTCGTGCCATACAATAGGCGATAGACATTTCCTTCCGTATAATGCCTCAAATGGTGCCATTTGTATGCTAGAATGATAACTGTTATTGTACGAGAATTCAACTAGAGGTAAGTGCGCGCCCCCATTACCATCGAAATCTATGACACACTAGCGAAGCATGTCTTCAAGGGTACGAATCGTTCTTTCATTCTGACCGTCAGTTTAGGGATGGAAAGCGGTACTTAGATTAAGAGTAGTACCGAGAGCGGATTGAAACGTTTCCCAAAGATGCGAGGTAAACTGACCATCGCGGTCAGAGATGATGTCACGAGGCATCCCGTGTCGACAAATTATTTCGTCGGTGTAGATTCGGGCTAATTTTTCTACTTTAAAGTCTTCTCGTATCGGCAGGAAATGAGCTGATTTAGTCAAACGGTAAACGACAACCCATATGCTATCTTGACCTGATTGCGTGCGCGGGAGTTTCGTTATGAAGTCCATATCTATACTCTCCCATTTCCACATCGGGATCTCGGGTTGAACGAGTAAGCCAGAGGGTCTTTGATGCTCAGCCTTGACCTCGGAACAGGTCAGGTATTTCGAAACATAGAGGGCGATATCCTTTTTCATGCCCGGCCACCAGTACTTGTAGCGCATGTCCTGGTACATCTTGTCAGCACCGGGATGAATAGAATACCGAGACTTGTGGGCTTCGTCCATCAGAAGTTGTCATAAATTGGTGCTCTTGGGGATCCAAATTCGGTTCAAATAATGAAAGATACCATTCAATTTATTCTCGAGTTGGGTGCCATTGTTTAGAATCCTTTCCTTCTTCAGAGTTCGTTCGGTAAAACACGCATGCTGAGCGTCACGGATAAGAGTTTCAAGATGATGTTGGGCTTGGATATTACGAATGCTATGAAGATAGCTTCGTCGACTGAGAGCATCGGCAATGGCGTTTGCTTTGCCTGGATGGTAACGGGTCTCACAGTCGTAATCGTTGAGGAGTTCTACCCACCGGCGTTGACGCATATTCAGTTCCTTCTGGTCTTAGATATGTTGTAGGCTCCTATGATCGGTGAATATCGTACACTTGGTACCGTAAAGGTAGTGTCGCCAAATCTTTAACGCAAAAACAACTACCCCAAGTTCGAGGTCGTGTGTGGTGTAGTTCTTCTCGTGGATCTTGAGCTGTCAAGAAGCGTACGCGATAACCTTATCTCGTTGCATGAGAACACAACCAAGACCAAGGTTAGAGGCATCGCAGTAGACTACGAAATCGTCGTTTCTGTCGTGTAGTGAGAGCACGGGAGCATTGCAAAGCATAGCTTTGAGAGTTTGAAAGGCTTCCTCTTGTTTAGTTCCCCAAACAAAAAGGTTTGTCCTTATGCGTAAGCGAGGTAAGTGGCACAAAAATTTTAGAAAAACCCTCGATAAAACGGCGGTAATAGCCTGCCAGTCCGAGAAAAGAACGGACTTCAGACGGGTTCTTGGGAGTAACCCAACTCTTAGCAGCCTCGATCTTTGCAGGATCGACGTGAATACCTTGACTATTGACAATGTGACCCAAGAATTGGACCTCCTCCAGCCAGAATTCGCACTTGGAGAATTTGGCGTAGAGACGTTTCCCTAGAGTAACTCAAGAACCAAACGTTGATGTTGCGAGTGTTCGGCTTTTGACTTGGAATATATCAGGATATCATCGATGAACACGATTACGAAGCGGTCAAGGAAGGGTTTACACACTCGATTCATTAGATCCATGAAGACTGCGGGAGCGTTGGTTAAACCAAAAGGCATGACAACAAACTCGTAATGACCATAGCGGGTTCGAAAAGCGGTTTTGGGAATATCATCTTCTTGAATGCATAACTGGTGATAGACTAAGCGTAGATCGATCTTAGAAAAACACGTAGCACCTTGTAACTGATCAAACAAATCATCGATTCGAGGCAAGGGATAGCGATTCTTGATAGTCAGCTTATTCAACTCCCTATAGTCAATGCACATCCGGAACGATCCATCCTTCTTTTTGAGGAAAAGGACAGGCGCACCCCATGGAGAGGTGCTAGGGCGAATAAAGCCTTTATCAAGAAGTTCCTGGAGCTGACTCGAGAGTTCGCGCATTTAAGAGGGAGCGAGACGATAAGGCTCTTTAGCAACAGGATTTGCTCCAGGAATGAGGTTGATTCGAAAATCAATATCACGAGTGGGAGGTAATCCGGGAAGATCTTCAGGAAATACGTTGGGAAATTCATGAACTACAGGCACCTGGTCTACCTCCTTAACTTCCTTTTTCTTTTCCTTCTCCGCTACTACAATGTTAGCCAAGAAAGCTCTGTATTCCTTGCGGAGATACTTGCTTGCTTGGACACATGACATGAGCTTGAGTCCTTTCGAAGGAGTTTCGCCATACACACAAAGTTGATCACCATTAGCGAGCGAGAAACGAATCATCTTTTCGAAGCAAACAACTTCAGCACGATTTTCACGAAGAAAATCCATGCCTACTATGATGTCGAAACTACCGAGCTGCATCGGAATAAGGTAGATAGAGAAAATGTGATTGTTGAGTTCAAGCGTACAATCACGCAAAACAGAATTGACTGCGACAGTTCTTCCGGTGGCAACTTCAACATCGAGGGAGATGGGCGCGCTTACAATTAAGGAGCTTTTCGAATTCAAACGATACAAAACAGTTATCTGCTCCAGTATCAAACAAACAAGAAGCATATATACCATTCACAAGGAACGTACCAATGACCACATTGTTGTCGGCTTGAGCCTGACAAGCGTTAATGTTGAATGCACGTCTGCGGACTGCTGGCTGTTGCTGAGGCTGCTGCTGGGGCTGCTGCTATTGTGGCTCTTGCTTCACCACTCGATTGGGGCACATGTTCGCGAAGTGTTTGGGATCACCACATGCATAGCAAGCTCTAGCATGGATCGCGGGTGCAGGAGCCGCTTGTTGGCCTTGAGGAGCATTAAGTAGAGCTTGTTGAGCATGAGCTTGACCTTGTGCTGGAGCTGGGGCTTGACGTGGACATGTACGACAGTTTGCGGTGAAGTGACCGTACATATTGCAATGAATACAGAACCGGCATGCGATACCCACCAGGTGGTGATAAGTACAAGTAGGGCAAAGCGGGTGTGGTCCAGTGTATGCACGCTTGGCAGGCGGTGCATTGACCACAGGCGCCGCTACTTGGTGGTGTTGAGGTTGTGGTGGTACTGGTACTGTTTGGAGCGGAGCTGCGGTAATCGCACAGTTCTTGTTGCTGGAACTGATGTTGTTCTTCCTCTTACGTCTCAAGAGCTTTGATGATTGTGGTGCGGCAGTGGTTTCAGCGGTGGCAGTGGCTGTGACTTGATGCAGATTCTTGGAGGTTTTTTCGAAATAACCCGCCCTGACTCGCTTATCGTTTATCTCTGCAGCAAGCAGGTAGGTTTCCTCGATTGTTTTCATCTTTGCAGCGTGAACAAAATCTGCAACGCAATATGGAAGAGCACGGATATACTTTTTTATTGTGGCATCTGGGGTAGTAACCTGACCGGGACAGATAATACTCAACTGCTTGAAGCGGGCAGTCAAACCAGCGTTATCTCCACCATCCTGCTTTATGTGCCAGAATTCATCCTCAAGCTTTTGGAGTTCATTGGGAGGACATAACTCTCGCATCATTATGTTCTTCAACTCATCCCAAGACAATCCGAAAGCTGCATCGTTTCCTCGTTTGTTCCTCTCGGCCGTCAACCAATCAAGAGCGCGGGATTGGAAGACGCCGGTAGCATTGACGGTGCGTAGGTTTTCTGGACAGCCACTCTGGCATAGGGTGACTTCGATAGAATCAAACCATTGAAACATGGCCGTAGGACCATCTTCGCCGGTAAACTCTTTTGGTCCGCAGGCTTTGATCTGCTTGAAGCTAAAAGCGGCCTTAGGAGTATCAGTCATGGACTCTTCCGAGGACTTGCTTGCATTCTCGTTCAGTTCACTGACGATCTGGGGGATGACTTTCACCATTTTCTTAGAGACGAGAGCGGCGATGTGTTTGTCATCATGGTTTCGGCGAGCGGTGCGAGAGTGGAATGTTCCAAACGACGACATTGTCTGCAACAGACATCTCCATAGGACTCAAACACAATTTTCGATTAATCCTAGTATAGTCTAGCGATTCATCATAAAGCTCAGGAACACAGTCATTCACAACCTTCACGTAGGCACATAACCACATAATCATATAAGCACATATTCCACGTAAGAACAGTATCACATAGGCACATAGTCTAACCTAAGCACATATGTTGCACGTATTCACCTATCCTTCATAGCAGCGTATAGCGATTACGATCAATGACCAGCGATTTGTTGGCGTTTTGGGATAGATGTGTAGTGCGAGTTGTGCGTGTTGATCAAAGCGAACAACGAAAAGCGAGTAAATCATCAAAATCGTACGCATAAACACATAAAATCACATAAAATTCACATAAAATTGATAAATCATAGAGGTGGCGGCTGCGGGTTCCAGAATCGTAACACATAAAATTTGAGGATAGATTGTCTCAGGTGTATGTACACATCGACTACCCAAAGTGATTCGACTATTCACAGGGACCTTTAGCACACACTTTTCCTTTTTGGAATGTGCTCTCGCTTCAATTTGAGCGATCGGCACGCATCCTTCCAGTTACAGTGTGACCCAAGTCATTGGAGTCCGTCGAGACTTTGGTGAGAGTTTTGTAAAACCACATTAGAGAGCAGAAGGAGTCATCAAGGTTCGGGTTTCACCCCTAACTTAGGGACTTCATTCCTGTTTGTGTGATGAAATCACGAGATAGATAAGGAGATATGCGTCGAAGTATGGATTTCACTCCTGATTCAACGCAAATTCTCTTGTTTATAGCAAAATAGCGGGTCGAACGAGTGATCCAGTCGAGAGTTTGCGATTTTCACACCTAATCTTAACCAGATCATTCGTCTATGTGTGTGTTCAGCCTTAGGAAAGACTGATCTTGTGCGGAACTGTAGTATGCGATGTTCGCGCAAGTGTGTAGTGTACAACGAGTGCGAGCGAGAAATAACGGGTAAGCTTGCACAAAACCCGTACTGGGCATACACAAGTCGGTCTGTTGGTACTTAGACTATAGACTAGGTCGTTTCTAAGACATTGACCCGGACTAGGTCGAGTCTTGACTAATTCCCTATAGTTATGGCTCTGATACCAATCTGTCACACCCCAACCGATGACGGAAACATCGGGGCATGGCACTGAGCGAAACATATTGTCCAAAAGAAATTCCATAACATCTACTTTACCGAATAGTTAATATTATGTCCCATACCATAACCTATTAAGCAAAATCAATTATTACAGACAGTTATCTCAAAGACGAATAACATGTTCCGACAACTCAGATTTAAATAGAAATAAATTGTCTTTGTTGGTTTCTAGACTCTCCTAAGCTCAATTCCATCAAATAGCAAGCAAGCATCCTATGCACCTGTCACATACGTTAAAATAGAGGTCAATACACATAGTGTAAAGGTGAGCATACAAGTTTAATAGTAATAGTAGAGTTCGAAATTGTTTACGCATAACCAGCATGTAACATGTATAATGCGAAGCTAGTAGGTTATCGACAATGAAATATGCACAGACTAGACTACGAGTTATAGAATGCGCAACACATATCACCACTGTGACATGTGAGAGGTAACCTTAACAACCCCTGTCCGCGACAGGTGCCGAGTCCAAACAAATAGTACTATCTTTGCTAAGGCGTCAAGCAACAATCACTGTGTAAACATAACATACATGCATTCATCGAATAACAAGTAACATGCAATAACGGTCAGCCTATAAATAGTATTGCGTTGTGTGTCCGATTGTGATTTAGAATATGTAACGTATGTAACACCCAAAAGTGCATAAAGCAAAAAGGGATCGAGTATACTCACAGCGATGGGAATGGATTGAAGGGAGCGCTAGTGTGATTAGCCTGAACAGTTAACGATAGCATAAGCGAAGAGCGGTGGGTAAAACGGTGAAAAGTGACCAAGTGTGGAACGGTAATCCGATCGGATGGTCATTCGATCGGATGTCAATCGGTTCAGATGGTCATCCGATCGGATGGCCATTCGGTCGGATTGACACTTGTTTGGTAAGGATGTGTTTGTGTATGATGGCTTTGAAGTTTTTGTTGTAGCATTTTGAAAATAGAGAAGTATCTCTACCCTTCAGGTCGATCGATCGAACGGCCGTTCGATCGGATAGCGATCCGATTGGCAAGACACTCAGTGAGAACAAGTTCATAGCAGGATGGTCACTCGATCAGATGGCAATCTGATCGGATGGCAATCCGATCGGATAGCAATCCGTTGGAAACTGTTGTTCCTTGAAAGTTGAAAATGTTTAAGTGTTGAACCTCAAGTGTAATCCGATCGGATGGCAATCCGATCGGACGGCAATCCGTCCCAACGCATCTGATCGTTTTGAACTTGATTATTTTGAAAGTTTGCGGTTTGTTCGAGACGGTTTGATAACGTACTAAACAACAGAACCTCGTCAAGGCCCAAGTCGTCCGATCAAACAGGAATCACCCAAATCCGATCAGTTTACTGGTTCGTGACGGTTGTTCTTGTTTAACCCGAAATCGGTTGTCTCCTTGGTAGTAACCAGATATTGAACCAACTCATCAGTAAGAAATTGTATAAGATCAGAACGAGCTCCGATTCTACCGGTTTTGAGTGCATTGAGTGTAAAAGAGTTGAAAGAACGTTGGAAAACCATCTTTCAATCCTTTCAACCTTGAAAATGTTTGGATCTTATGCAAAATCATTGTTTATTCGCGTGGAAATCTTTCAGATCTAAGTTATTCTTGGTGGAATGAAGCCAAATCTTGAAGTTCATAAGAACTCCATGATGACGTCATCCTAAAACACCTCAAATCCGGTGATTTCACGGTTAAAAGTTAAGATTCAAAGGTGAAAAAGATGAAGAAGTGGGTGTAGATCATAGAAGTACAAGATTTGAGTTGAAAACTTACAAGAATCGCGAGAAGTCAAGAGAAAAGAAGGCTGGATTGAGCTGGTCGAGTGAGGGAGCTATCACATCACAAAAGATGTGACAGGAGGGTATTTATAGGGTTTCCAAAAGAGGAAAGTGCACTAGTGTCGGATTGGCCACCGATCAGATGGTGGTTCGATCGGATGGCAATCCGATCGGATAGCCACTCGATCGGTTGGCCGTTCGATCCAGGTGTCCGGCGTGTTGAGTTTTGTCGTTTCGATTCGCGTGTTGAGCGTTGCGATGCAATTCGAGTGAGCGATGCGATAGTATTACCCAATAGTCACACAAATAACTTAACTACTATATCTAACATACAATCACTATAGATAACTTGCGTTTAGCATTTGTGATTAGATTGCGATGCGATAGATTTGCGATTGCGATTAAACACCTCAACATAAACATAACATGCACAAGTATCACATAAAGGCACACACACGTAAAACAATATCCAGAACACATAATTCGAGTTGTGAATGCGATAACAATTAGCGATAAGTCGATTAGCAATAAATATGCGATTAAACCTCGATTATTAATAGATACTCCACATAATACAACTAAAGCAATTAAATAAAAAGGTTCGATTACAAGTCAAAAGTACGATTTGCTAGTCAAGCAAGGAGTGACAGATCGCAATTAACAATCTTTTCTTCCTTTGACTTTGACTTGTACCTTGACTTTTCAAAAAGCGGGTTGTTACACATACCTACTGAAACTATAACTAAATTCCACATGTAAGGATTTCTTTATCACTGTTAAAGCTCGTTTTTCAGCATCAAACACCCGTTTCTCAGATTCATCCATCTTCTCATATGAAATCACTAGAATTCTCCCGTCAACTTGACGTGTGGGAGCAATGTACCCACCAATCATACAGTTCCACATTCTAGCATCTTCATTTGAACTACTGCTCCAAACTTCTTCTTTCGGTCATCATATTGCTTAACGTTTATCAGCTTCGGCCAGTTATTAACAGTGTGACTTACCTTGTCCATTATGACCATGTTTAACATGCAGCTTAAAAGTTTAAATGGATTTTGGTATACCTATGTCAAAATCCAAATCTAACTTCTCTACTAGTCCTTGTCGAGTTTTTACCGTAACCGTACCATTAAAATCGTTTAAAAATTTGTCCGAAAACAGTTTTTACTAAATTATACCATTAGACTCGTCTCGAGAATACGAATCCAATGATATATAATGTCCAAAACCTTTTTCAGGATTTTCATGCCTCTTTTTGCCCTGAAAATAAGGTAGTTCAAACTGTTCAGTCTGTTTTCAGAGTTTGTTTACGGATAATTTTCTATTCACGAAAACGTTAAATACTCTATACGTAGCTAATTACTCCAGTTTTTAAATACTCCACAAATACGCTGGCAAATCATGGATAAATACGCTGAACCAATAAATGCGCTGCTATTAATTACGCTGTCATGCAATGTTGCTGATTAAATACGCATGCATGTCAATTACGTTGGTGCTAATTATGCTGAGGATTAATTACGCAGGTTAATTACGCAGGCTGATCAGTCCAATACTACGACGACTAGCAAAGTCGTTGATCACCGTGATATTGTCACAGAAGACAATTATCACTGTCACCAAACTCGCATTTGGATTTAATTACGCGGGTTAGTCAAACACGCAGGTCCAGACTGCGTAATTGACAAAAACGCAGCAACTTGTTCAGCAAGTCAGTCAGTAAATACGCTGGTAATACTAGAAAAATGAATCTTTTCAAAATTTGAAAAGATTTTATCCAATATCTCCGAATCTTCTTAACACCTTCCCGCAAAATCAAACAAGCAACTTATTAGCAATTTTCAAGAAAAAACTTATGAATAGAATGAAGAACACATGAAGAACAAATCTTCAAATCTTCAAGTTTTTTTTTTCAAAATCTTCAAGTTTCCTGCAACCAAAAGTACCAAATATGCAGAACTAAATACGCTGGATACCAAAATCTTCCTTTTTTCAACCCAAAATTCAGTTCTGAAATTCCTGTTTCAAGCACAAAAACGCAACAACAAGTCTGAAATTTTCGAAACCCTAGAACAACCTCCAAAATTCGAACCAGCCTCCAAAATTCCACCCTTTTCTGCAGCAACCAATTCTGAATTGAGCCAATCAAGAGCCTAATGCTCTGATACCAATTGTAGTTCCCTTAGTCCTATGGATTTTTCACAGAATTGTCTATCTAACCTAGAGTGCGGAATCATCTAGATCAAATTATCACATAAAAAAAAGAAACAAAATTATATTAAACAGTTTTCTATTGATTATCCAAGCAAGCATTTTTACAATCAACTCAAAACTCACACAACCTTACAACCTATCTCTGTGATCTTGCCTCTCACTCTCCTACGAATTCTCTCTCTAGAATTCTCTAAAGCTTTTTCTCTTGTTGTTGTTACAAACCCTAATCACAAAACATGTTCATATACCACATGTCTGTGAACTGGGCTTCTAACTGAGCTAGGCCATTCTCCAAGTCCATTACAATAATTAACTCACTAACAAATAATGCTAAGTCAAATACAAAACATCCAAATACTAAATAGTTAAACTATTAAGCTGCTGTCACAAAATATACACCAATATCAGTGTTGTCCGTCAACTTGTTATTTATTAAAGTGCTATTTTATTATTTGAAAAAAAAAAAACCCTCCTCTCGTTTGATTGGTGAGTCTCAATCAAGGCAATATCGGATTCCACACCACAAAACCCCAAAAAAACAAAATATCCAGATACACCACAAGCCAACCACACGCCACTCAATCTCACCCCTCCACGTGTCCCTCATCCAACGGCTCCAATCCCACACTAAATCCCTATATACCCACCCAATCATCATCTTCTTCATCACTCACTCAAAACCCTTCATTTCCCCTGTTCCATAACCTCACTATTCCTCTAACTACAATGCTCCTCAGAGCCCCACCCACTCTCTCTTTCTTGACCCGACCCACCTCCAATGAAACCCAGTACCGGTCTCTGCCGCCGTCCACCGTCGTCTGTGCGGCGGCGAAGGGTGGGTCTTCGAACCATGCCCCACTTGCTGGGGTTGTCTTTGAGCCGTTTGAGGAGGTGAAGAAAGAACTTAATCTTGTACCTTCGGTTCCTCAACAGTCTATTGCTCGCCAGAAATATGCTGATGCGGCTGAAGCTTCTGTTAATGAACAGATTAAGTGAGTTTTCTTATTTATTATTCAGTTGAGGGTTGATATTTTTAAGCTCCGTTTTTATTGTTAATTTATGTAAATGTTTGCAATTAAAATGTGATTGGTTATTGTTAGTCTATGTTTGGTAAGTGAAATGTCAGTTGTTTGGGAAAAAAAGTTGAAGTTGATGTGAAGATAAATTGCCCACCAAGTGTTTGATGTAATGCCTAGGAGAAACAGTGTCATACATTAATGCTGGGAAGCCGTTTTTAGAGAGCGGCTTGCCAGAAGCTCAAATTGAGCTGAGCTTAAAGGAGTTTGAGCTCGAGCCCAAAAAATAAGCTTGTTTAATAAATGAGTCCGAGCCCAAGTTTCACTTATGGGGCTCGAGCTGGCTCACAAGCTTGAAGCGGGCCTATTATTTAATACTAATATGATTAAAAAATCTAAATAATATATATTGTGTTACATAAGTAAAAAAACCAACCAACAACCATGCCCATTATATCCCACAAATAGCAAAGCTACTTATAGGGTCTGGGGAGGGTGGGATGTAGAGAGACTGCTTCCAGAGAGATACCGGCTTCAAAACAAACAACATACCAACACACCAAGTCAAATAATATAGAAATAAGAAGTCAGAGAGTATACTAACACACAACATACCAACATACCAAGAAAGTGATCAGAGAGTGACACAATATAATGTAAAACATGTATAATAGCATACAACATTATATGGGTATAAACACAAGAAGACAATCACCTGTAAAGTCACTTAAATAAGAAAAATCTACGTTCCTAAATATACCTAAGACCCTACTGCAATATCCTCTAGAAGTCTTTAACCCTAATTCTACGCCTCCATGAAGTCCTATCTTGGACCATGTCCTCAGATATTAAAAGAGCCGAGTTCAAGTTTGAAAACCTACTCATGAGCCAAGCTCGAGCTTTATAAATAGAGTCTGAAACGAACCGGCACAACCTATTTACACCCCTTATTATTGCTCAGCATGTGTATGTTAACTGTTCTAGCAGAATTTTAATTGAAAATCAATTGCCCAAGACTTGCATTACTAATGTGGTGGAACAAAGACAAGATCCAGTTGTACATCTTTAAAAATTAATAAAGATTCTTCTTGTGGGAGTTGGTTTTATAATTATGAGACAAGTGCTACTGGAATATGATAAAGAGTTTTTTTTAATGTTTTCTTTTTGTTTGAATTGGTTGGTTGTTAGCTTTTGCTTATCACTGATGATTTGTTGTTTTTTGGTCTCATTTCAGTGTTGAGTATAATGTTTCCTATGTGTATCATGCTATGTATGCATACTTTGATAGGGACAATGTTGCTCTCAAAGGCTTAGCCAAGTAAGTTACTACTTCCATCTTAATATTTTTTACAATAACCAAGTGAAACGCGGTTTTTGTCTGGTTTATTGACTTGTGATACATTAAACGTTATAGGTTCTTTAAGGAGTCTAGCGAAGAAGAAAGGGAACATGCTGAGAAGTTAATGGAGTACCAGGTTTTCGAGCATTTATCAGCTACCTCTAGTTTAATTTGCTTTATATGTGAGATAATGGGTTGTGGCACTTACTCAGGTGTGGATAAAACTGGTAGAATTTTTTTATATTTGCAGAACAAACGAGGCGGGAAAGTAAAGCTGCAATCGATTATAATGCCATTGTCTGAGTTTGATCATGAAGAGAAAGGAGACGCTTTGTATGGTAAGTTTTGTATATACCTTCTGTGTTTTTAATAGCAAATATCAAAGTTATGGTTGTTAACTTGTTTTTTAACTGCTTTTTTTTCCTAGCAATGGAGCTTGCATTGTCATTGGAGAAGTTGACAAATGAGAAACTTCTAAACCTCCATGAGGTGCAAAAAATTACAGAAAATTAAAATACAGCATAACCACAACTAAATTCGTGTTTCTGATATGCAAATTTGGAATGAAACAGGTAGCCAATGAGAACAATGATGTGCATTTAGCCGATTTTGTGGAGAGTGAGTTTCTTGGTGAACAGGTGAATATCAAATTTCACTTTAAATTAACCGTTGGGCTTAAAATGATTCTAATTTCTATTTTTTTTTAAATAAAAGGTTGAAGCAATTAAGAAGATATCCGAGTATGTTGCTCAACTAAGAAGAGTCGGCAAAGGGCATGGTAAAAGTTTCAAAATTTCATTTCACATTTTAATTTATGAAGGTCTAGGTGTCATTTAATTTGACGTACCGTTGATCATAGTCTTCAAAAATAGTAACCGTATTCCAATTTCAGGTGTCTGGCACTTTGATCAGATGCTCCTGAATGAAGGTGCTGCTGCTTGATGGAGTGATGTGCTGTTTTAGTTGTAGGTTTAGAGATTGTGGGTGATTTAAGTTGTCTGAGTCCTTTTGTGACTTGTTATGCTAGTGACCGGTTAAAACTGGGTATGAATGGTATGCGAAATCTTGTGGCTTAGATTGTGTCTTTCTCTTTTATGTTATCGAGTTGGCTCGGTCTTTTTTGGTGATTTTATGTGAATCTTTTAGAGCCAGAAAATTGGTTTGAGGCTCATAGCCATTGCATGGTCAATTAGTACAAACAGGACCATAAGATATATGGTTAGGGGTAGCCTTCACACAAGATTTAAGGGCCCCTAAAATCAATGTTTATGGTGTTTATGATTTTGAAAGAAAGATTTAGATGGTTCTTGATCTGCTATGAAAATCATACTATATTTGACCCAAAAACCTAAATTTTAAAATTATGGCTTTTAAACAGACTTAACATTGGATCATTGAGTATCAAATTTTATATTTGTATAGTTATCATATTGATTTCGTGCATTTGTAATTATTTCTTGCGGTGCTTTTGAGAAATCATTGTCACCACCCACCAGGACGCCCACCACCACTGTCACCGCCGCCGCCACTACTGCCACCCACCACCACCGCGACTAACCTATTACCACCGATCTTATTCCTTTTTTTCCTGCCTACCAAACAACACAAATTAATGATTCGTTAACCAAACATAACATGGTAATGATCCATTTCATTCTTCCATCCATTCCATTACCTATACCAAATGTTTAACTTCCTCTGGTCCACTTGAAATCGTTTCCATTTATGCTTTGCATGCCCTTAATTTGGTGACTTTGATGAGAGTATGTTAGTAATTAACCTAATCTTTTTGGGATCCAACATTCCAACTTAGTTCCTCTAAACTTTTTAGTTAAGCAGCCCTAGGATAGTCCCTCCACCACTCCACAAAGGACACTTTTCGAGCTCAACGTCATGTTAATGGGCTCGAAGGGTCTCAGACGCATCTTCCATATCAACAAACATATTTTCCTCCAAAGACCATATCCTCAACTTAGGTCTCAAGGTTGTGGTTATCAATAGGGGTACGCCGTTATCACATTAACTTGAACTCTTCTCAGTGAAAGTAAATAAAACTTATCCGACATGGACACTGACGTATAAATATATTAAAAAACAGTTGACACATTCACACTTTCATAATATATTAATTATTTATTCCTTTATAACTATTGTCTTACATTTTTATATTTGTAATATTGATGCTTACAAAATTATCAAACTATAGAAAGAAGATTTCAAGATAAATTGGTCGTATTATCATAAAGTCATAAGTATTAACTAAGCTATATTTAACCTATAAATTTATAACCTCTGACGTGCCATCATGGAATATATATTAGTCTTTAATATTAGAAATAAATAACTGCAACCAAACAAAAGCCCGTCTAGCTCAGTTGGTAGAGCGCAAGGCTCTTAACTTTGTGGTCGTGGGTTCGAGCCCCACGGTGGGCGTTTTGTTTTTGTTAACCTGTATGAATTAATTTCTAAGAATGATGGATAAGCAACATGGTATTTTATGTGATGTTTTATTTAGTTTGGAAATGCACATTTTGAATCTGAATTGAGTAGGTCTTCTAAAAAAATGAGGGAGACTAATGATGAAGGTGAAGTCAAAATGGGATATTTATTTATGGGAGAGACGATGGATGAAAATCATAGGGTGGGTGGGGAGGATGGGAATGAATCAAAGTTGTTAAGCAAACATGATCATTCTAACTAGGGCTGTAAACGAACCAAAAGTTCGTCGAATAGTTCGTCAACTGTTTGACGGAAAGTTCGTTAATAAACAAACAAACACAAACAAGGAATTTTGTTTGCTTAGTTAAATGAACAAACATGAACAGAGTCTGCGTTCGTGAACGTTCGATAACGTGTTCGTTTATGTTCGGTAGTTCATTAGTGTTTTTAGTTTTTGTATTTTATTTAAATACTTCAAAATTCTGACAATTAATTTAATAAGTGTTATTGTATAATATATATTATGTTTATGAACGTTTGTTTGTGTTCGTTTGTTTCCATTATAAGTGTTCATGAACATTAGTTTGTGTTTATCAACGTTCGTTTTCGTTCGTTGCCTAAAATTAACAAACAAACACAAACGAACACGAACACGTCCATTTTCTTAACAAACGAACACGAACATTAAATATCGTTCGATTAGTGTTCATGAAACGTTCGTGAACACATATATTTCTTAACAAATGAACACTAACAAGGTCTTATTCGTGTTTATTCGTTTCGTTTACAACCCTAATCCTAACAAGAAGCTAAAATTGACTCATTTCTTAATATTGCACAAGATTATGAATCTCCTTTTTAGTATGTTGAATAATGTGTTTTGAAAGGAGCAAAAGGTATGTATTACGGTCGTTTTCAGCTCCTATTCGGTTTTAAAATCCTCTAGTTAGAAGGTATAGGGTCAGGGTTGTCTCTGAAAATCTTCGAAAATATGCCCCTGTACGAGGATAAAATACGGGCCCCTAAAATATAAACTTCTTAAAAAGAATATACAAAAAAGTTTTAAATATACAAAAATGAAATAAAAATTTGAACATGTCCTGCAACAACGCCACTTTTATGTTCATGTCTATGTTCAAACATGATGAAACAGTGGTTAATCGAGAGGTTAGTCCACGGGTCGAGTTTCGTCAAGTAGGGTTAATCCCTCCTTTCCTTGATCGATAGCCGGGTCGTCCTCTAATTCGTCTCATGCACAATAAAAACACACTGATGTGTGCAAAATGCAACATATAAATTACATCAAATATGGCATTAAACTAACCCTTTTTAGTACTAATGTTGGAAAAAATGTGTTTTTGTCTTCCTTTTGTATTTTCAGGATTAAATGAGCTTAAATGAACAAAAGAAGCAAAAAGGCAACTAAATCTAACATAAATGCAAGAAAAGGGATAAACGTGGCATGCCCGACCCCTCGACAACATCTTTCCAAGCAAAACAAGAGAACAGAAGACTGAACATTCCCCGTGCTCAATGAGCACGGGGGCGTGCCCAAGTGTCTGCAGAAAAGACAAAGCTGTAGAAGCTTCTATCACCCACCACGGGGGCGTGCCCAGCGGACACGAGGTCTTGGTCAACTCTAAGATTCGCAGAATCTGAGGAAATCTTGATAGTACAGATACGCTTCTGCACACGGGGTCGTGCCCAGCGGACATGGGGGCGTGGTCAACTAATGCAGACAAACTGCAATTAATGAAGAAAGAGAAGACAGGTGGACACGGGGCCGTGCCCAATGGACACAGGGCCGTGTCCGGGTTTCTGTACAGGCTATAAATAGGGGTGCTTGGCTCATTTGCAAACCATCCCTTGGCAAACCACCTCTCTCACACTTCACCCACACTCCACCACCACCACCACACACCATCATCCACCACCACACACCATCATCCACCACCATCATCCATCATAGAGTGTGTGTAGTAGTCTCGGGATCCAAGATTGATCGTACATCACTTGGTGAAGACAAGTGTCTAGTGTAATACTTTTTATTTTTAATATTTTCGCACTTTTTATTTGGTTATGTATTAATGACTTTAATAACTAGTTTCTTATATTGAAGGTGAGTCTTCCTTATCGTTTGTCCGTGGTGTCTTGACATTATTTTACTGTCTATATAAAATAAAAGATTTTCACCATTCATATCTCCACGGTCTATATGGAGGTATGTTGGCTACCTGGTCGGGGGTTAAGGGAACAGTTTGGTAAGAGTCTTGCCTTGTTCAGTGTATAGATCATGCAAGGACCTGGGTCAACTTTAGTAGGACCTCCTTCAATACCCACTGGTATTGGATGGCGGGGGTCCGAACTCCTTGACCCCCTCATATGTAAACTACTATTAATACTTTAACCCGACTACTTAGGACTGTATCCCTGCTGACTCAGACTACTTAGCCGAGGGTAACGTCACCTCCAGAAGAGGGGCCTACCACAATATGCATTAATAACTTAATTAATTATCTTTCAATAATCAAACCCTTTAGGATTGTATCCTTGCTGACTCAAACTACTGGGTTGAGGGTAACGTCACCTTCAGAAGAGGAGCCTACTACAATAACTAAGATAATCTCTTAAAAAGTGCAAAAGTGTGGAAATAATCAAAGGTTACACTAAACACGAGTCGGATCTAAGTGTTTCATCTTGTCTATCTGTTTTTATTTTTATTTTATTTTTCAGCATTTTCGTTAGTTTTATTTTTCGAGTTTAAAAACCTTTTTCTAAACTTTTGATTTGATTAGACGTTGAGGATAAACCGGTATTAAAAGCTCTTGTGTCCTTGGACGACCTCGGTATCTTACCAACACTATACTACGCTCACGATGGGTGTACTTGCCCATATGTGTGTTTAGTGTTAGTAAATATCGTGTTTTATAAATTTAAAACTTGGCTAAAAAGTGTTAAAGGGCTTAAAATATACATTAAAAAAATACGACACTTCACACGCATCAACACCATGACTCGTAACCAGGAGGATGGGGTGGGGGTTCTCCTTGTTACCACTCTCCGGCGTGAGAATAAGTATTTGAGCAATAATTTTGAGAGAGCAGATTAGCGTTACCTCAAACCTGGTCCGGGATGGGTACTTATAGCTGAAGAGTGAAGGAGAAATGCCAAAGGGCAGCTAGATGTGCCTAGGGCCCGACTGACAACATGTAGCCTTTTGTAGGCGTGTCAGGCGTAACACCTGTGCCTCTGCGACCATTAAACAAATACCAAATCAATGAAATATTGTGTTTCATACTTGGGATTTGTTTAAATATGTGTATCATGTGCACATATCAATTCATGTTCGATTTCGAGCTTTAAATCGCTTTCTAGAAGGTTATACGCGAACTGATGCGTAAATATAACCAGTTTAATGAAACAAACACTCCGGAACAGTGACATAGGCTTAACATACCTTAAATAACCTTTACATAACTTAGAAATAAGTTTTGGAGGGTTTGGTGTGGCGAAATCAAATTTATTCGCTTACAGGGACTAATTTTGACAAACTGTGAAAGTATGCCGATTCGTACTGTAACGAGCATTCCGGAACTTGATCATAAGTTAAATATGCACTAAATATTATTTACATAGCTTAGAAATAGGCTTTGAGGTGTTTGGTGCGCAAAAATAATCTTTCTTGATCAATAGGGACTAAAAGCGTCAAAAAGTGCATAAGTTTGCATTTTCGCGCACATCTTACGTTCTGAATATATATTCGGACATCCAAAAATTTATGTAATCATTAAAATACTTTATTTTAGTGATTGGCATGATAAAATTCCATTCGTCGCATAATTTGGATCGTTTTTCGCGTCCGTTCGTGTTTCGTCGTAATTAACCGAACAACGCAACCGTACGACCAAATGAACCAACATCCGAGATATTTTTGAGCACATTTCATGTTCCCTATACTTTAACTTCATTTTAGAGCCTTGAAATGGGGTTAACGGGGCTTAAACGTGCCAAAAACTGAGTTTATCAAGTGCATGGACCATTTCTGACATTTCTGGAAAGTCTGCTTAGGCGGGCCGCGTAAGATGGTGTCTATTCTTACGCGGGGCATGAGGTCTTGCCAGATCAGAAACCAGTTTTCTGGTTTTGCAGCTGGTTTCAGACATTTTTCCCATGGTTTCTTCATACTACGGGCAAGATTTTGATGGTTTTTATGCTCCCATTGTATTCTAAAACCTTGAGCCCAAGTGTAAAGTCATGATTCAAGCACGGTTTACGAGGAACGATCCTAACGGTTATGGGCTTTCTATAAATACCCAAGCTCTCATTCTTGTTCCTCATAAAATCTGATTCAAATGCTCTAAGTTGGGGTTTAGCACTTCATACCTGAGCAATTTGAATCAAGATTTCCTTGCTTGGACCCTTTGTAAGTATTCTTTCGTTCTTTTACGCGTTTTAAGCACGAAAGTCAACAGTGTTTGACTTTCAGCTTTGACCAGTTTATGGTCAACACGAAGTTCATTTGAACTTCGCAACGTGAGCGTAATCACGATGGTTATAGTCCTGTGTGACTATACCTACTGATTACCACGTTGATTAGGTGTAGTGACGAGTCATAGTTTCGGTCAAAATACGCGTTTATATGTATTTTGCAACCAAACTATTCTTGGGTATCAAAACCGTTTGTTTTGATATCAAACTTTATTTCAAACCTTGTTAAACATGTTTTAAGATGTTTAACTCGTCACTTTTAGATTAGTGCTTGTATAGGGTCGTAAGATAAACGGTCTAAACAACCGCTTAGACTTTCGAACCCGACCCGTTTGGTCGATCATTAGGATCCGACCAAACACATTAGGTGACCATAGTTGTATAGGGAATAACCTTCCGAGGTTATACCTTATGGTCACTTCGTTTAGTTAGTTGTATGATATGTAGTTTATATGCCTTAGGTAAAATGACCAAAAAGCCCTTTTCAAGCATAATTGGTATTTAAACATATGTAACTCAAAATTTTGTCACTTAACTGATTATGCAACATATTTAAACATGTTTAGGCATATAATACTTGTCATAGGACAAATTAGGCATTCCGAACGTGCTTTACGCGAACGACGCGTTAAAGTAGCGTAAGCTACCTAAACGGGCCGTAATGGGTCGTAAGCACTTAGGTTAGGTTTCGATTTAGTACGTAGGCTTTGTTAAACCATATCGTATGAGTTCCAACACTCATTTGGTTTACGAAACCTCATCCTATCCGATCTTCCAATTTAGGTCCGGTTATTAATGTAGTTACCTATATTAGGTGCCGATTGATTTCCGTGATCCCTCTAGCTTTGCTTGGTTGTTATTCAAGACTTCTAAGCATCCTCAAGTGAGTACATAGCCCCCTCTTTTACTGTTTTCAAATGTTTTGGGGTGGAACACATGTGCCTACTTGTTACTTTCATGCTTTTCATGCTTTCATAATATGTACTTGCTATGTTCATTAGTACACTTATAATACATGATTTCATTATGTTTTGCTACGTATGTTCTCTTAGCATGCTAGCATATTGATTTTCTTATATTACATCTTGTTGCATATGTTCATCCAACATATGGATACATTGTTTTACATTTTGATACCGTTTGAACCGTTTTGAGCTGTTTGATCTATGTGAATTATTTGTACAGTTGGAACCCTTTGAAACTGTTTGATTTGTGTGAACCGTTTGGATCTGTTGAACCGTTGATGGGAACCGTTTGAATCTGTTTGAACCGTTGGGTTAGGGAAGTGATTAGGTAACGGGGCAAGTGTAATGTGATAAAAGCATGGTGGATACACCGCTGGTACTTCCTATATATAAGTGCTTTTAACACATTATATATCGTTGTGTTATCTAGATCACTTGGGCAAAGGTTATCAAAACAAAGTTATATTACAAGGTTTTTCTAACAATATTCGAGTTTTATTACAAAAATAATTTACGATTTGGGTTTACATAAACAAATGTTTTGAGTTAAGATTCATGGTATCGAGATTTTATATATGATAACTAAATTGTTTTGACTTGGTTATTTCAATTTACATTATAAACATTTTATAAAACTTTATTTTCTAATTATCAATTAACAAAGGTGTTCAAGTTATTTTCAAAATGCAAACGAGCCATGAATCTGACACTCACATAAAACCTATATACTCGCCGGCATTTTTATGCTGACGTATTTTCACATGTGTTTCAGGTATCATAGTTGGTGATGATTGATGATGATATTGATGCATGCTCACATAGGAATGGATGAGGCCTTAGTGACTTAATAACAATGAAAGTCTATTTGTTCATGTTTTGTACCTAATTTCAATGTAATGTAATACATTTAATTCAATAAAACAGAATTTCAATCCATGTGTTATGAAACAATGATTCTATTACAACACTCCTCGATGTTTCCGCCACGATTTGTTGTTTTACGCGGTCGGGGTGTGACATAAAAGTTGGTATCAGAGCTCATGGTTATAGGGAATTAGGTTATTAGTAATGCTTTGACCTAGTCTATAACCTTCCTAGGACCCTAACGCGAGTTTACTTGCGTTTAGTCATAAAACAATAACGTCGCCTATCTTTAGGTGACAACCACAATAAGAACACAAATTTCGAATCTGCTTTGAAAATCAATCACCTGTTCTAAGATGATTTATTATAAAGTTTTGAACCTTCAAATTTTTCAAAATCTCGTCAAAGTTTGGGTCTATTAATGTGAACACGTGCAATCTGGAACAGCGGGTGCCTGTACCCTGAGTTTTCTGTCTAAGGCTAGAGTGTTCGTACAAATCCGCAGTACCGGACCAATCACTCTTACCTGGGAACTCTTGGGGTGAGTGTCCACTTATAGGCTAAAGCATGTCTTCGCGATACATTATGAGGACCTATTTACTTTGATTCAGCTTTTGTGCGTTGTTTGTTTGCTTCGTGGTTCGAACAAATGACCATCATCCATGCTTTTTGGTCGGTAATTGTAACATCCCATTCTTACCCAATGCCATTTCACTTGTTTTCTCTCATGCTTCCTTTTTTAGAATGCCTCCTCGACATGACAATCAGATACCTAATGAAGAACTGGCAGCTATCATTACGCAACAAATGGCTGCTGCACTCCCAAACATCAATAATGCCCCATGCAACTTCAAGACATTCAACTCTGCCAAGCCATCAAAGTTTTCTGGGTCTCAAGGAGCGACTTGTAACACCCCAAATTCTCGTATGTCCTAAAAGTATAATGTGTAGTGATGTTTTAATAAGTTAAAATGGAAAAAATATATATAATTATGTCAAAATAAAAGTTAGTAAAAGAAAGATGATTTAAGTTAGAAGGTAAATTACTAAAGTGAATAGAGATTAAATGATGAGGGACTAGATGTGTAAATATTGTTATAAAACAAAAAAAGGGGAAACCAGATTTGGGGTCTGGTGTGCGATCGTAAGGGAGCCAGGAGGGACTCCTTCCCTCTCAAAACCCTAAATCACTAAAATTCCATCAATTGAAAGCCAAATTAGTGAAGAATCGAATGCATGAGCTAAGAATTCTGATTGTCTAAGTATTCTTGATCTCAAGTAAGTGAAATTTCTTGATTTGATGATGTTTGATTATGTGGGTTTAGTGTAATTCGTGAATGTAATGCAAAATTTAGTATGATTAATGCTTGCTATGAATGTCTAGACATCAATAGATGCTAAATTTCGAATATGAGCATGGTTAGGGCAAAACCCACTTGCATGTCAAGTAATGGTTAGAAATTGTGAAGTTCTACATGTTAATTTGATTGTTGTTGATGAAATTGTTATAAATAATTGATTTGGAACAATATGTTCATGGTCAAAATAGTAAGTTATGGATTAGGGTAATGATTATTATTATGAAAGATTATGATTAACCATTGATGAGATAGGATGGACATGTTATAACTACCTGTACATCATGCCTTGTAGATAGTATGCACACCATGTGTTTGATGAAATGTCTAAATGAATTTAGATATGATTTTATATGAAAATTCGCTAAATTGATGAGATGTAATCATGGTGGGAATGTATGTGAATTATAAATATCATATTTGATAATAAGGAATGTGAAAGTAATGGAAGCTAAGTGAATAAAGTTATGATGTCCAGGAAATAAGAAGGAAGAAGGAGTAAGTCACTCCAAAGCACAAGGAGCTCAGGATCACGGTAAGTTCATATGAACTTAATTCTCCTTTTATGTTGTTCTACGGATGAAAGTTTATTATTAATCCTAAATGTTGAGTTGTGTGTTGTTATTGGTTCAAATGTCGATATGTTATATGTTAGAAAGCGAATAAGCGACACAATAGTGTCGGATGTATAATGATCACTCAAGTGAGATAAAGTTTTATGGAAAGTAAGATTATGAGATGATTAAGTAACGACTTGTTGTAAACGGGTTAAATGATATGTTTGTGTTAAGCATGTATGATAAGGGTTACCGGTTGTAAATGGGTAAGTTAGGACAAGCACGACGATTATTGTGGACGTTTGAATATGGGCTCATTATGAATGGGTCGAATGATATGGATGTATGAATGTATCGAGATGTTGGAATGAAAGAAAGCTAATGGAAGGGATGTTTAATGAAAAGAATGTTGTAAACAAGATTTGTCAATGATTTGGTAAATTGTTAATCGGTTGATTAAAAGTATGTAAGGTATGTTATGGATTTTGTTTGAGCATTGTGAATTAACTAATGTTTGATGTTGTGCATGATAGGTAAATCTCATGTTTGAAGTTGGCGAGCTCGGACGAACACACTAAATAGCCCTTTTTGCGCTTCCGGACTATGTTATCTTTTACTAATGGGTCGAAAATCATTTTGTTAATATAAATGTTAACCGTATGTCTAGAATAGTAGTAAGTGTTTTAAGAACGTTTGAATCCTTTGGGTTGATTTTGAATTTTATTGTAAAAACAGGGAAACGTCAATGTTACGAATGGGTCATGCCCAATTTTTGTTAAAATAAATTTGAATGTTTGATCGTTAAATAAATTGGATGCCACAAGTTGGTATCAGAGCCGAAGTTTGAGGGATTCAAGTATTTGGAACTCAAACTAAAAGCTCGTATAAGGTGTGTTCGTTCCGAAGCGTTACGCAAGTAAGTAAATTATAAAATTTATTGTGTTGTAGTTAGAAATAGAATGAGATTTATATGTTATTTTCCCTCAAACTGAGTCTTACGGATAACGAATATGCTAAACGGGTCTGCAATTAAATTACGGACGCGTAGGAAAAAGAATCGGGTAAAACGGACTAGTAGAACTTGAGATATGATGTTTTTAAGAGTTTAGTTTGAGAATTTATGGAGCTGGGCATCAACAGCAGCAAACCAATGAACATTCTGTCAAAATATGTTGCTCGCATCGCGCCACGCCCATGATCCATGTTCGTCGCGCAGCGCGACGTTGCTGGTGTCGCGCGACGGAAGGGCAGGTAGGCCCTCGCGCCACGCGAGCACCCCATATGCTCCCATTTTTTTTATTTTGACGATTTTGAATACGGGACTCGTTTCAATTAATTTTAAAGGCCTTATAAACAATGTTTAAGGCAAATTTGATAATCAAAGGATGAAAGAAAGGTACATGTGAACGATGAGAAGGAAATTTGTTATGATTAAAGAATTTGGTCGAAATGATACGATACGATCGTCAATGACAATAAAGCATGAAGTATGAATGATGAATGGAATGTGTCATGATAAAATAATGTTAAAACATGATGATGGGAAGTATGAAATGAAATCTAATGAATATATGAATGTTTTATGTAGATGGCTGATGTGGTGAATGTAAATGATGACGATGAAGCACGCCGAAATGAAATGAGAACAATGATTGTGGAAGAAGTAGAGAAAGTGATTGAAGCTAGTATTTCCCGACTAGCTCAAGAGGTGGAAGGTCAAGTATTGGGAGTAGTCGATACTCTAGTAACGACCAAGGTGGAAGAACTAAAGGAGATGATTAGTGAACTACAAACAAAGAAAAGTACTCGAAGGTGCACGTACAAGGAATTCATGGCATGTAACCCTTTGCCGTACAAAGGGGAAATTGACCCGATAGCTTGTCAAAGATGTATTTCAAGCACCGAGGCAGTGTTTGTAAGAAGTAGATGTGAAGTGGAGGATCAAGTGATGTTTTCTACGGGCCTCCTACTACTCCAAGCAAAGGTCTGGTGGGACGCACATTCGAAGGAATTAGGGGATGACAAAGTACAAACGTTGACATGACAAGAATTCAAGGAGTCATTTCTGAAATATCATAGCCCACAATCCGCAATTGATAAGATTCAAGAAGACTTCTTATGTCTTCGACAAAAGGATGAAACGATTGATGAAATAACGAATAAGTTCCTCGAGAAGGTGAAATTTTGTGGGGAGATAGTGGGGACTGAGAGGTTGAAAATCATACGTTATCATGCTATGTTAAAGGCTGAATATCGGGAGTTCGTAAATCCCTCCAAGTGTGCAACATTGAATGAATTAATCGACTGGGCAAGAGATAGGGAGATCGAGTTAAGAAGGCAGGTTGAACGGGGAGAGAAAAGGGTGGTGGAGAAGCCTACCAACACAAACCCATCGAAAAAGGCAAAATATCAAGATCAAAACAAGAAAGGGAAGACAAGTAGTGGGATTCCGACTTGCAAGACGTGCGGGAAACACCACTCGGGTGAATGTTTGCTTGGAAATAAAGGGTGCTACAAGTGTGGACAAGAGGGACATCCGTACTACAGATGTCCAGACAATCAGAAAACGTGTGACAATTGTCATCAAGCGGGGCACATGAAATCTGAATGTCCAAAGCTCTAACAAACGCCTAGGAAAGAAGGAAGGAAAGAGGAGCCGTCTAGGGCTCGTGGAAGGATGTTCCAGATAACGTCTGAAGAAGCAAAGTCTCACCCGGAAGTAGTTTCAGGTATATTCTTAGTAAATTCAATACCTGTAAATGTTTTATTTGATTCCGAGGCTAGTAGATCATTTGTTTCGAATGAACTTTTATGTCATCCTTCCTTTATGCTTGAAAAGATGTTAGTACCTTTAGAAGTGGAAGTAGCGGATAGCAAAAGTTACCTATTGCATGATGTATGTAGAAACTGTAAGATCTTGATTGAAGATGAGGAATTTAGCATAGACCTTGTTCCAATGTGTGTGGGGGAATTTAAAGTAATTGTGGGAATGGATTGGCTGGCCCAAAATCATGCTGAAATACAATGTGAAAAGAAAATTATTCAAGTAGTAACCTCAGAGGGAAAGCGGGTAAGTATTCAAGGGGATAGGGTCGACAAGTCGAAATTTTGTTCTATTATTGAAGCTGTCAAGTATGTAAAGAACGGGGGAAAGGCGTATCTGTCTTACGTGATCGATACCAATAAAGTCGTACCGAAGCTGGAAAATGTAAAAGTAGTGAATGAATATCCAGATGTATTTTCGGAGGATTTACCGAGGCTTCTGCCCGAACGTGAAGTGGAGTTTAAGATAGAGCTTACCCCGGGAGCCACACCGGTAGCTAAAGCTCCTTATCGGTTGGCCCTGACCGAAATGAAAGAATTGATGACCCAACTTCAAGAACTACTCGACAAGGACTTTATTTGACCAAGTGTTTTGCCATGGGGAGCACCCGTATTATTCGTAAGGAAGAAAAGATGGTTCGATGCGAATGTGCATCGACTATCGGGAGTTGAACAAGTTAACGGTGAAGAATCGTTACCCCTTACCCAAAATTGACGATTTATTCGACCAACTTCAAGGGGCGAGCTGGTTTTCAAAGATTGATCTGCGATCAGGATATCACCAACTGCGGGTACGAGAGGAGGATGTGCCGAAAACTGCATTTCGAACGCGGTATGGACATTACGAGTTCTTAGTAATGTCCTTCGGCTTAACAAACGCACCAGCTGCATTTTTGGATCTAATGAATCGGGTGTGCCGGCCTATGCTTGATAAGTATGTAATCGTTTTTATTGATGATATACTAGTGTACTCCCAAAGTGAAGCAGAGCATGCTTCACACTTACGTGATGTGCTGGAGACGCTCCGCAGGGAAAGGTTATATGTAAAGTTCTCAAAATGCTCCTTTTGGCTTAGAGAAGTACAATTTTTGGGTCATGTAATCAATGCGGACGGTGTCCACGTGGACCCGTCCAAAGTAAAGGCAGTGATAAATTGGGTACCCCCGAAGAATCCAAGCGAGATAAGAAGCTTTTTGGGTTTGGCTGGTTATTACAGGAGATTTATCCAGGATTTCTCCAAAATAGCCTTGCCCATGACAAAGTTAACGAAGAAAATTGAGAAGTTTTTATGGGGCGAAGAAGAAGAAACAATGTTTCAGGTGTTGAAAGAAAAACTCTCAAGTTCTCCTGTGTTGACACTACCGGATGGAACGGATGATTTGGTGGTATATACTGATGCCTCCCATCAGGGTCTTGGGTGTGTACTAATGCAAAGGGGTAAGGTCGTTGCCTATGCTTCAAGGCAACTCAAGCAACACGAAAATAATTACCCAACCCACGATCTAGAGTTGGCGGTGGTCGTGTTCGCCTTGAAGATATGGAGACATTACCTATACGGGGTGAAGTGTACAATCTTCTCGGATCACAAGAGCCTCAAATATTTTTTCGAACAAAAAGATCTTAATATGAGGCAACGAAGATGGTTGGAGCTTATCAAGGATTACGATTGTGATATCCACTATCATCTCGGGAAGGCTAACGTAGTGGCGGATGCTCTAAGTCGAAAGGAGTACCCGCCCCCGATTCGTGTAAGATCAATGGAAATGATAGTCACTTCCAAACTCCTTGAAGAAATACGAGAGGCTCAAATTAAGTCCTTGGATGCCGAGGACTCAAAGAAAGAAAGGACGAAAGGATTTATCCCGAATGGGAGCATGTAACGATGGGTTTGGTGACTAAGCTTCCCAAGACAAGAAAAGGGCACGATGCAATATGGGTGGTCGTTGATCGACTGACCAAAAGTGCACATTTCTTACCCATTCGGGAAACTTATAATTCAGAAAAGATGGCGGAAGTTTATATGAACGAGATTATATCCCGACATGGGGATCCGGTGTCTATAGTATCCGACCGGGACACCCGGTTCACATCCCGTTACTAGAGGAAGTTTCATGAAGAATTGGGAACCCGGTTACATATTAGCACCGCCTACCATCCTCAAACCGATGGTCAATCGGAACGAACTATACAAACATTAGTTGATATGTTAAGGGAGTGTGTCATGGATTTTGGGGGAAGCTGGGATGATCATCTACCTTTGGTAGAATTTTCATATAACAATAGTTATCATAATAGCATAAAAATGGCCCCCTATGAAATGCTCTATGGAAGGAAATGTAGAACCCCGGTTTGCTGGGGGGAAGTGGGTCAGCGCGAACTCGCGTCAAAGGATCTAGTAGCCGAAACGAATGAAAAGATTGATATGGTTAGATCAAGAATTAAGGCGGCGCAAGATAGACAAAAGTCTTATGCAGATCGACGAAGGCGACCAATTGAGTTTCAAGTGGGAGATCATGTGTTACTAAAAGTCTCTCCATGGAAAGGGATAATTCATTTTCGTAAACGCGGGAAGCTAGGTCCTCGATACATCGGACCATTCAAAATACTCGCTCGGGTCGGGGCGGTGGCGTATCAGTTAGAATTACCACCCGCTTTGGATGGGATTCATAACACCTTTCATGTGTCGCAATTGCAAAAGTGCCTCGCGGATGAGACTGCATACGTGCCTTTGGATGATATTGAAGTGGATGAGAAATTAAATTATGTTGAAAATCCCGTCGCAATAAAGGATTTTAAAGTAAAGCAACTCCGCAACAAATCCGTTCGGCAAGTGTTGGTCCAATGGCAACATCGAAAAGGATCGGATCTCACGTGGGAAGCGGAGGATGAAATGCGAAAACATTACCCAGAATTATTTGGTACATATTCAGGTTTCAGGGACGAAACCTTCTTTAAGGGGGGTAGACTTGTAACACCCCAAATTCTCGTATGTCCTAAAAGTATAAAGTGTAGTGATGTTTTAATAAGTTAAAATGGAAAATATATATATAATTATGTCAAATAAAAGTTAGTAAAAGAAAGATGATTTAAGTTAGAAGGTAAATTACTAAAGTTAATAGAGATTAAACGATGAGGGACTAGATGTGTAAATATTGTTATAAAAAGGGGGAAACCAGATTTGGGATCTGGTGTGCGATCGTGAGGGAGCCAGGAGGGACTCCTTCCCTCTCAAAACCCTAAATCACTAAAATTCCATCAATTGAAAGCCAAATTAGTGAAGAATCGAATGCATGAGCTAAGAATTCTGATTGTCTAAGTATCCTTGATCTCAAGTAAGTGAAATTTCTTGATTTGATGATGGTTGATTATGTGGGTTTAGTGTAATTCGTGAATGTAATGCAAAATTTAGTATGATTAATGGTTGCTATGAATCTCTAGACATCAATAGATGCTAAATTTCGAATATGAGCATGATTAGGGCAAAACCCACTTGCATGTCAAGTAATGGTTAGAAATTGTGAAGTTCTACATGTTAATTTGATTGTTGTTGATGAAATTGTTATAAATAATTGATTTGGAACCATATGTTCATGGTCAAAATAGTAAGTTATGGATTAGGGTAATGATTATTATTATGAAAGATTATGATTAACCATTGATGAGATAGGATGGGCATGTTATAACTACTTGTACATCATTCCTTGTAGATAGTATGCACACCATGTGTTTGATGAAATGTGTAAATGAATTTAGATATGATTTTGTATGAAAATTCGCTAAATTGGTGAGATGTAATCATGATGGGAATGTATGTGAATTATAAATATCATATTTGATAATAAGGAATGTGAAAGTAATGTAAGCTAAGTGAATAAAGTTATGATGTCGACGAAATAAGAAGGAAGAAGGAGCAAGTCACTCCAAAGCACAAGGAGCTCAGGATCACGGTAAGTTCATATGAACTTAATTCTCCTTTTATGTTGTTCTACGGATGAAAGTTTATTTATTAATCCTAAATGTTGAGTTGTGTGTTGTTATTGGTTCAAATGTCGATATGTTATATTTTAGAAAGCGGATAAGCGACCCAATAGTCTCGGATGTATAATGATCACTCAAGTGAGATAAAGTTTTATGGAAAGTAAGATTATGAGATGATTAAGTAACGACTTGTTGTAAACGGGTTAAATGATATGTTTGTGTTGAGCATGTATGATAAGGGTTACCTGTTGTAAATGGGTAAGTTAGAACAAGCACGGCGATTATTGTAGACGTTTGAATATGGGCTCATTATGAATAGGTCGAAGGATATGGATGTATGAATGTATCGAGATGTTGGAATGAAAGAAAGCTAATGGAAGGGATGTTTAATGAAAAGAATGTTGTAAACAAGATTTGTCAATGATTTGGTAAATTGTTAATAGGTTGATTAAAAGTATGTAAGGTATGTTATGGATTTTGTTTGAGCATTGTGAATTAACTAATGTTTGATGTTGTGCATGATAGGTAAATCTCATGTTTGAAGTTGGCGAGCTCGGACGAACACACTAAATAGCCCTTTTTGCGCTTCCGGACTATGTTATCTTTTACTATAGGTCGAAAATCATTTTGTTAATATAAATGTTAACCGTATGTCTAGAATAGTAGTAAGTGTTTTAAGAACGTTTGAATCCTTTGGGTTGATTTTGAATTTTATTGTTAAAACAGGGAAACGTCATGCCCAATTTTTGTTAAAAACAATTTGTATGTTTGATCGTTAAATAAAGTGGATGGCACACGACTGCACTTCTACAATGGTTCGAAAGTTTAGAGAGCACCTTCAGACATGTTCAGTGTCCAAACCAGCGAAAGGTAGAGTTCGCATCTAGTGTTTTTGAGAAACTAGCTTTAACATGGTGGAATGGTGTGATGAGAGATAGGGGTCACTGGCTCAAACCTGGGAAGAGCTTCGAGCTCTAATGATGAGGGAATTCTGTCCTCGTCATGAGATTAGGGCATTGAAAGGGAATTCGATGATCTTAAGCAAGATAACGGTGAGCATCGAGCCTACACAGACCGTTATGAGGAGTTAAGTCTGTTATGCCCGAACATGGTTACGCCTTTCGATAAGGCAATCGAAAAGTACATTGATGGCCTCCCTGAATCAGTACAAGACATTGTGACTGGTAGCAACCCCACTACAGTTAGACAGGCCATTGAGCTATCTGCTACCTTGACTGAATCCCAGATCAGAAAAGGTAAACTTTTCCAAAAGGGTGACAAGAAACCGATCGAAGAATCGAAACCAAAGGATGAACAGACTGGACCCCCCAAGAAGTCAAAGAAGCGAAAGGCTTCTCAGAACTTCGCCGTGGTTGCTCACCATGATCAAGTTGTCCCCAACCAACCAGCTCAACCCCTGCTAGGAAGCCATACAACGGAACTGCACCCTTGTGTAAAGTGCCGCAAATGCCAAACTTGTGGACTTATAGGTTATACAACAAGAGCTTGCCCAGCTGCAGCTGCACCCAATCAAGCTGGCAACAATCCTGCTCAAGCTCGTTTTCCACCAGGTTCTTGCTTCAACTGTGGCGAGATGGGCCATTTCTGAAGAAATTGCCCAAAGCTTGCTAATGTGAATCCAGCACAGGGATGAGCATCTGACCGATTGGAAGACAACATTGTTTAGAAACTAATCAAGCCTTATGTATTATTTTCTTTTGTTGTCATGGTCTGTGAAACAGTTGTTATTGTTGTTTATAAATAAATCTTTTATTTACATTGCAATGTATTTATGTGCTTGCATGTATAAACAACATATCCCCTACAATACCGATAATCAAGGAACCGTATTCCTTGAAAATCAGACTACTCCCAAAATTCTTCCATTTTATGATCTCTTGCGTTTTCCACGAAAATCCTAAGTACCCGTTCTTCCAAGGAAACTAAGTACTAGGCGCAAGTTACAACTCTGGACGAATACCCAATCCTTAATAGGGTACCTAAGGGTATTTCCGTAAGTCCTTAATTGTTGTATACCTTAAATTCGAATGTTATGATTCCTTGTAATCAAAAATCGAATTTTTGGAAGATCATCCTATCTTTTCAGATAGATTCTTGAGGACGTTGAAGTCCATCGACTGGGTTTCCTGGTATACCTTGAATACCCATGTTCAAATTGATGTCAAGATAATAACAATTAATAACAAGCTGATAACAAATTAATAACCAAGAAAACAATTATGTGCTTATGTGTTGACCTAATTATAGTTGTCTCAAGCTTGTTTCAAATTCTATCCCTTTCACATTATAAAACAAACTGTGTGAACTGTGCAAGAAATTACGTAATTATGGATGCATACATAATTATGGAATTTAGTGCACAGAAACCACACCAAGTTTTGTCATGTGTCTAGAGTTAATTCTATTCATTTCCATTTCTGATGAAGCACCCGTTGAAAATGACTTCGTCCATTCATTTTCGTTTATGAAGAATGTCCGTTGAGGAAATGAATATCCGTTTAATTGTTCCTTCATTTCCATTTCTGATGAAGCACCCGTTGAAAATGACTCCGTCCGTTCATTTTCGTTTCTGAAGAATTTCCATTGAGGAAATGAATATCCATTTGATTGTTCCTTCATTTCCATTTCTGATGAAGCACCCGTTGAAAATGACTCCGTCCTTTCATTTTTGTTTCTGAAGAATGTCTGTTGAGGAAATGAATATCCGTTTGATTATTCCTTCATTTCCATTTCTGATGAAGCAACCGTTGAAAATGACTCCGTCCGTTCATTTTCGTTTCTGAAGAATGTCCGTTGAGGAAATGAATACCCGTTTGATTATTCCTTCATTTCCATTTCTGATGAAGCACCCGTTGAAGAAAATGATTATCCGTTCATTTTCATTTTCGCTTCTGAAGAATGTCCGTTGAGGGAAATGAATATCCTTTTGATTATTCCTTCATTTCCATTTCTGATGAAGCACCCGTTGAAAATGACTCCGTCCGTTCATTTTCGTTTCTGAAGAATGTCCGTTGAGGAAATGAATATCCATTTGATTATTCCTTCATTTCCATTTCTGTTGAAGCACCCGTTAAAAATGACTCCGTCCATTCATTTTCGTTTCTGAAGAATGTCCGTTGAGGAAATGAATATCCATTTGATTATTCCTTCATTTCCATTTCTGATGAAGCACGCATTGAAAATGACCCCGTCTGTTCATTTTCGTTTATGAAGAATGTCCGTTGAGGAAATGAATATCCGTTTGATTATTCCTTCATTCCCATTTCTGAAGAATACCCATTGAAGAAAATGATTCCGTTGAGGAAATGAATATCCGTTTGATTATTCCTTCATTCCCATTTCTGAAGAATACCCGTTGAAGAAAATGATTATCCATTCATTTTCATTTTCGTTTCTAAAGAATATCCATCGAAGGAAATGACAGGATTATGCCTTGCATATCTTTGATGGTTATTTAACACAAAGTCACAGACAGACTCCTACGAATAAATTTCTGGACGAAATTTCCTAAAGTAGGGAAGACTGTGACACCTGTGCCTCTGCGACCATCAAAAAAATACCAAATCAATGAAATATTGTTATTCATACTTGGGATTTGTTTAAATATGTGTATGATGTGCACATATCAAATCATGTTCGATTTCGAGCTTTAAATCGCTTTCTAGAAGGTTATACGCGAACTGATGCGTAAATATAACCAGTTTAATGCAACAAACACTCAGGAACAGTGAAATAGGCTTAACATACCTTAAATAACCTTTACATAACTTAGAAATAAGTTTTGGAGGGTTTGGTGTGGCGAAATCAAGTTTATTCGCTTACAGGGACTAATTTCGACAAACTGCGAAAGTATGCCAATTCGTACTGTAACGGGCATTCCGGAACTTGATCATAAGTTAAATATGCCCTAAATATCCTTTACATAGCTTACAAATAGGCTTTGAGGTGTTTGGTGCGCAAAAATAAACTTTCTTGATCAATAGGGACTAAAAGCGTCAAAAAGTGCATAAGTTTGCATTTTCGCGCATATCTTACGTTTTGAATATATCCGGACATCCAAAAATTTATGTAATCATTAAAATACTTTATTTTAGTGATTGGCATGATAAAATTCAATTCGTCGCGTAATTTGGATCGTTTTTCACGTCCGTTCGTGTTTCGTCGTAATTAACCGAACAACGCAACCGTACGACCAAACGAACCGACATTCGAGATATTTTTGAGCACATTTCATGTTCCCTATACTTTAACTTCATTTTAGAGCCTTGAAATGGGGTTAACGGGGCTTAAACGTGCCAAAACTGAGTTTATCAAGTGCAGGAACCATTTCTGACATTTCTGGAAAGTCTGCTGTAACACTCTACTTTTAAGAATATAAATTCTTACCGAAAAGATAAGACCATTCATTTTAAACATCCAGACAATCAATTACATAACCTTAGTTTAGCAATTACTAGATTTAACCAACGTTCAAAAGCAACAATAGGACACATAAGTGTTCCTTCATTTACATAAATCCTACTAATAACTAATAATAACCCTAGGAGATACACTAGGCCGGATGAATCCCTTATCGAGTAAATCTGGTAATTGGGACATTAATTCTTGCAATTCTGACAGTGCCATTCTATATGGTGCTTTAGCAACTGGTTTAGCACCCGAAATCAATTCAATCCCGAACTCTATTTCACCCTCTGGCGGCATTCCCGGTAGATCCTTGGGAAAAACATCTTCAAATTCACGCACCACTGGTACATCTTCAATCCTTGACATTTCTTTCTCCACATCACGTACATAAGTCAAATATGCCTTACATCCGTGTAGTATAAATTTGCGGGCTTCTATCATTGAGCACACCATGCGATTACAAGTCTTTTCCCCATAGATGATGGCACGCTTTCCGCTTGGAGACGTTAAGTGTATCTCCTTACGTAAGCATATCTCCTTAGCGTGGTAGCGAGACAGCCAGTCCATTCCAACTACCACTTGAAATTCACCCATGGACATGGGTATTAAATCAATGGAGTATTCCTCACCATCGATATTCAATTTGCATTCCCAACATACATCACAAACAATAAAAATGTTGTTATTACCTACTTCTACTTCCATTGGCATAGGTAATTTTGTTAATGTGAACAAAGGGTTTTGAATGAATCTATGTGAAACAAAAGACTTATTCACACCCGTATCAAATAAAACACATGCAAGGACAGAATTTACAGTAAATATACCTGTAACCACGTCAGGTTCCATTTTTGATTCAACAGCAGTGATTTGGAACGACCTTTCCTTAGACTTTGGGGTTTCATTCTTGGATTCAGCACCCTCTTTCTTTCCCGTTAGTTCTGGACATTCCGACTTCTTATGACCCGGCTGATAACACTTATAGCACACCGTCATTTTGTCTGGGCAGTTTGAAACCCCATGCCCTGTTTTACCACACGCTACGCAAGGTTTGTTCTTAAAGTAACATTCGCCCTTATAAGCGCGTCCACATATCTTGCAACTTGGGGAACCTCCTTTCGCATTTCCCTTTTTTGAAGATTCAGCCACCTTCAACTTCTTTGTGGGACTTGGGTTTTCATCCAAGGCTCTTCTCTCGCCTCTTTCAACTTGCCTTTTCAATTCAATCTCGCGCTCCCGCGTCGCATTGATTATGTCGGTGAGGCTTTCGTAATGTGAGGGAGTCATGAACTCCCTATATTCGGCTCTAAGCATATTGTGATAGTAGTAAATTTTCTGTTATTCGGTCTTGACCAACTCATCACAAAATTTGAGTTTATGCATAATCGTCCTCGTGATTTTATCTACGGTTTCACCTTTTTCCCTCATTTGCATGAATTCTTCTTTTATCTTATTGATTACCGCCTTGGGGCTATGATGTTTGAGAAATGGCATTTTAAAATCTTCCCAAGTCATCGCCCTTGTTGCTTCAACACCCCTTTCATTTCTAAGGTTGTCCCACCAATCCTTAGCTTGGCCTCTAAGCTGGCCAGTTCCATAAGCCACGAAGTCGCTTATATCACAATGCGTTCATTCAAAAACACCCTCGATATCGCTTATCCACCTTTGACAAGCAATTGGATCCCCCTCTCTGTTGAAGATCAGGGGTTTACATGCCATGAACTTGTTATAAGAACAACCTTTCTTTTTTTTGGCCTTACCTCTATATTTGGTAAGGTCTTCTCTTAATTCACCCATCTTTTCATCCATAGTCGAAAGTAATGTGTTTTGTATCCTTTCCATAAATATTGGTAGGCTACCTTCAATTGCCCTTCCGACTTCCTCGACAATCTTTTCTTTCAAGTCGTCGGTAGTGAGGGATAGGACATTGTCACTAGCACCTCCCGACATCTTCTTACTGAAATTTTAAAATAATTTGATAAATAATTCGTTCAATCACTCTCATGCCTTTACATGAGAATTTATACTCACTATTCGGTCAAGTATACAACTTTGCCTTAACCGTTTATGCTAAGTGTACTTCCCGGGTTCGAGTATATTACTATACTCCTCGCATACACAATAAATCCCTATTCCTTCTAATCTTTTAATTTAAAATTTACTTCAAATAAATTCTTACCGGATGTTGATCAAGCCTTGAACCGAACACATTTGTCTTTAACCTTAGCTCTGATTACCAACTTGTAACACTCTAATTTTAGGAATATAAATTCTTACCGAAAAGATAAGACCATTCATTTTAAACATCCAGACAATCAATTACATAATCTTAGTTTAGCAATTACTAGATTTAACCAACGTTCAAAAGCAACAATAGGACACATAAGTGTTCCTTCATTTACATAAATCCTACTAATAACTAATAATAACAAAAGTTGCGGAACTAGATCTTGAATGTGTTCCGTTCGGAAGCATTGACTTGATCATCATCCACGTACTTGCATTACCTAAAAGCTGGAAATTTTGACAAACATTAGTATTAGAGTCTTTAGAAATTAGCATAATCGAAACTACGTTCAAAAACGGATTCGAGTAACTAAGATATGCAAAATTCAGCAAATACAACTAGGCACTACCGTAACTTACGGTAGCCACCGTAAGTTACGGTAGCCACTGGGTAACACTGGTATGCCGTAAGGCAGTAGAAAACTACCGTAACATTTTACTCGCTTTCGGAAGTTACGGTAGCTGCTGCATATTCTTCTTGTTTTGCTGTTTTGACCTGTTTGATTCAGTTTCGCACTTTTAAAACATCAAAACACAATACGGGATATTACTTCATAACAAAGTGACCCATCTTTGGGTTCTTTATGTTCAACACTCACGCTCCCATTACCGGTTTGCGTGTTTAATACGTTACTACCCGTCACCCGGGCTTATAGATTACAAATAAGATACTCCCGTTTCTCGGTTTGCACCTACCCTCAATAACCCGTTTGATTTGCCATTATGAAGTCAATCATTCGAGCAAACCAAACCACTTAAATCTTCACATTATAACTTATCAACAAATATCAATGACAAAACAAATTTACAATAGTAATGAGGCGTTAGCCACATACCTTATTGCTTTTCCTTCAACCTTGCATTTGCCCCGGCTTGACTCCCCGAAGCTTCACCCGAGTTGCCTATAACGTGCAACCCTATCGTTAATATTCCCATTTCCTCAAATTCACAATATGCACATTTGTCCATATCTTACTCACAAATTCACATCAACATCATTTGGGGAATTATAAAACTTAATATTTCATTCAAGCGTTTCGTCAAACACTTTATGTGCGCATTTTATCATTAGCCATGTCCCTCAAGTTATTGAAGATTTTAGCTAACAAAACTCCTACTTAACAAGTAGACATATATATTATACCATTTCCTATCAAATTTCTGATTGTTATGAATTCAAACATCATCATAAACTTCCAGATTTCATGAGTTCCGATCTTACACATCAAAACCCATTTGTTCATACTCATGCATTCAACTAAATACCTAATCATGGCATTTGTTCTACTTATGTTTATCAAACTTATTTAGAATCATTTATAATTCACTATCTTTATAATAATTTCAACATAATTTTACCCTATTTGAGCATCATAGATTTCATCAAGAACTCAATACATAATCATACGTCAAATTCTCAACATACCTTATGAAGAGAAGATGTTATAGACTCCAATTCACTAAACATGCATAAAATCTGTCTTGATTTGTGGCTGAGTTTGATGAATTTAGAGGACAAGAACATGAACTAGGGCTTGGTCCCTGTTTCCCCCTTCTGGTCGCGCACACCCACACACACATATGTGTGTGTGGTTTTAATTAAATTGATTTTATTAAAAAAAATGAAGTTTTCATTCTTACAAAATCAGTCCCTCTAGTTTTCTTTATTAGACTAGTGTCAATTTAAACTAACTTCTTTCCATTTAATACTTGGTATTTTAACTATTAATTATTTAGGGGTGTTACAAGTCCACCCTCCTTAAAAGGGTTTCGTCCCCGAAACCTGTTTATGTATAAAATTAATATTCATACACGTACCGAAAAGTGAAGGGTAGAATCGTCTCATTTCCTCTTCAGACTCCCAAGTGGTCTCTGATCCTTTTCGGTGTTCCCATTTGATCTTTACTTAATTAATCACTTTGTTTTTCAAGCTTTTCACCTTACGATCTAAAATCGCAATCGGCTTCACTGCGTAGTTAAGGCTATTGTCCACTTCAATGTCATCATAATGGATGTAAGCTGTTTCTTCAGCTAGACATTTCCGGAGATGTGATACGTGGAATGTGCTATGTATCCCACTCAACTCCTCAGGCAGTTCGAGACGGCATGCTACCTTACCGACCCGCTCGATAATTTTAAATGGCCCAATAAACCTTGGGCTTAATTTCCCCCTTTTTCTAAACCGGATTATTCCTTTCCACGGTGATACCTTGTGACAACCCGAACTTTCAAGGTTCGTAACGTTAGTCTTGTGATTCTAACTTCTTGTTATTTAATTCTCTTCAATGCGCTGCGTTGAACTTTCGGTGTGGTATTAACTTGGTTATTCTAACATGCTAGTATATTGGGCCAACACATACACATACTTGGGCCGGCTACAACCAGGCACACGTATTTACCCAAATCAGTTGGGCCGACTATCAAGTAACAACATCCACAAAGATTATAAAATATGTAATGGCCCTTTAAATTAGAAATATAGGTATACGTATATATATCAGTGTATGTTTATGGCATGGAACACATGGCCGGCTATCATTATTAGTGTATAATGAGCCCAACCTTGCATACATAAAAATTGTGCAGCCCAGTTGTCTTTGTAGCCGAACATATGTCCTGATCAGGCCCACCCACAATGATTTAGGTTGTTTGCATTATATCTATAACTTGAATATGATACGTACGTAAACGTCTTTCATATTCCACAATAACTACAACAACAAACCCTATCCTTCCTCACCTGATTTGCGACGACAGGAGAACCCCCCCCCCTCAAAACATCACCCTATCGGATTAAGCTTGTGTGTTAATCACCTAGTTCGTTATTCGGTTAGTATAATATCTTTATTCGTTGTTACATGCCTTGCAGGTCTTTAGGTGCATATTGTTGGAACTTGCTGTCTGGGAGGCTGGAGTGGTCATGGGTCGAGATACATGGAATCGCAACACAAGACTAATGGTTTATAAACACTTAACGAATGAATTATGCTTCCGCTGTACACTGTGAATTGTTTGTAACGTTGTAACACTTAATGTCAATAAATAAAAGTTTTATTTAATTATATTTATGAGTTCAACATGATTGGTGGCTTGGATCCTGGTACGTCACACGCCCGCGGTGATGCCGCATGTGGTATTTTGGGGGTGTGACAGATTGGTATCAGAGCCATTGGTTATAGTGAACTTGGTTTTAAAAAGGGGGAAAACGTTTTTGTAAAACCAGACTATAACCGAACAGTTCTGAAAATGTGAATACGACCATGACACTCAGCTCCAGATTGCAAGGTTCGTCTCTCGTATACTCATTGTACTGCATAACTAGTGAACACTTACGTATGTTATTGCCTGTGATTGCACGTTCAACACAACAGTATGAGTTAGTGTATTACTTGCCTGTGTTATGTGACTGATAGGGTGGTATTTCCCTAAACCTTTATGACTTACGCTTTGTGATGCTCTTTGTTAGCTACTTGAGTTTGAGGAATCGATTGACATGAGTTAAGAGGAGCTGAGATGAGCATGCAAATCACAATATTATTGTGGGTGCACACATAATAATAATGTGGGGTGCATGCGAGTCCTAGTGAGCCTTAACAAGTGGAAAAGGGGTTCCGTTCCGTTATTGATCGATGTGAAACATAACAAACCTATAGGGGTCATAGTAGTGATTGTCCCCTGCTCGAACGTCAATTTTTCATTCATCTCTGGATCCTTTCGAATCTCGATGCTATCGAGTATTACCTGCCCACCCATCTGAACGCCTAGTGCACTGTGTAGAATGTTAGGTGATTGTACGAACATCCTTGAGTTGGATGTTGCAACGATAATGATTGGTCTATACCCTTCTCACTTTTCTTCGTTTGCTGGAACTTAACGTATTGACGTTTTAAATCCCGAAGTGCGATCACTTCTGCAACACTCTCATAACATACCGTGTATTACTCAGTCAACTTGCAAGAACGATGGGCTTTAGCATTTGAACAAGCCTAGTTACCAACAATGAACATCAGCAATTTGACTCCAATCGAATCCTTAACCCCAGCCAGCGACTCATGGGAGTCAACTTTTACAAATTAATCAGGAGTTCAGCAATGACAACTGACTGTAGAATGGAATGTGAAACTCCCCGCACAGTGAGTAGTGCCTTAGCACGTACCATGGAATGTGAAGAGGTGGACCCTGTAGGAAAAAGGTCGTAGAGCTCCGTTTCAAACAACAGCATTAGAGGTAACAGTCATGGCAACAACAAGGTATTTGTAATGGTAACCAACATCATGGAAAGTGAAGGTGCCTACGGCATGGAGTGGCCGGTGTTAAATCCAACGACAACAACAAAGGGAACGACGACCGTACTGGAAATCCTCGCAACGAGTACAACAACACAGGAAATGATGCTCATGGAGGGACATTAGGGATTGGCGTGGGCGACGCCGGGATTATAGCAACATGGTGGCCTACGTGTTCTTGGTGACTAATCACTTTGCCAGTGTTCTGCTTAACCCTGATGCTTCTTGAAACCGAACCTGTTGTGGAATCGGCTGATGGCAAGACAATGGAAACCTCATATGATCGTTAGGATGCAAACTCGACCTAGTGGGACAAGTGTTCGACGTCGACCTTTCTTCTGTGGTTTTTGATAGATGTACCCTGTTAAGGGAAGATTCTACGTATCCCTCTCCTAGTGGAGGATTGTTATCTGTTATAACGCGTCAGGGTGGTGCAGAGGTTAGCATCAATTCAGCAGGAAGGCCATAAGTGTCCACGAAAGGATTCTCCCGCTATAATAGCACTCGTTACTAATGTCAAGGCTAAGGAAAAGAGGATCGAGGATCCACCAACTGTCCATGATTCCACCCAGCATGCCACGGGAGGAATTATCAGGTTTACTTCCACAACTATTGGATGGACTCTTAGTTTGATCTCACGCCAGAGGCAGTCCTGATTCTTCGTATCTCTTACCGTCTTGCACCAGGAGGGTTGCGAGAGTTGTCAAATCAGAAACAGGGAATGTTGGACAGGAACTTTGTCGGACCTAGTTTTTGCTTTGGGGAGCCCCGGTTATATCCAGGAAGATAGGTTGTATCGTTGGGTAGGTGTACTGATTATCGAGAACTCAACAAGGTGACAGTCAAGAACCGTTCGCTTCGACCATGTAGTAACACCCTGTTAACCAGTTGCGAGGAACAAGCTTCCCTTCGAGGATTGGCTAGTGAACGAACCATCATCAGATGGAACTCCAAGAGGAGAATGCTCTTAGAACAACATGTCGAACGCAATGCAGCCATTTCAACTTTGTACACCTTGATCATTGAGTTGATCAACACACCAGCATCTTTTGGGATCACATGAATCGACCGTATTTGTTGACGACGTTCTGAATCATGGTCATGAGAAAGGAACGCCATGGGTGACATATGTATCCTATTTCAGCGCTTCTGTGGGAGGAGCCATTGCGTGCGAAGCCCTGTTAAGATGCATCTTGTTAGAAACTGATCGACACCAAAGATTCCTTCGAGGACGCAACAATTCCTTGGTTTCGCTAAATACTATCGAAGATTCATCGAGGGATTTTCAGAAATTTCGCTGCTGCAACCTCTTTAGCACAGCAGGGTGTTGTGTTCGGGGAAGTCAAACAGGGGGACGTCTTTTCAGCTTTCGAATTCTAACTCTGCAATGCACCGAGCATCGTCTTTACCCGAGGGCGCATGTGATTTAGTGGTATACCATGATGGTCCAAATCAGAGTCTCAGTTACACACTGACGCAACACAAGAGAGTGATGACTTACGTGATGGAGTTACAAAGAGGAACTGCACGACACATAACTAGCGGTGAAAACCGTGGCTTTGGGATTTTAGATGGAGGCATTACTTGGACGGTACCAGATGCGTTATTTAGACCGATCACAAGGGCCTCCCATGTACCTTGGCTTCAAAAGAGCTAAACCAGTTAGTGCATCTCTGGAGGGAACTTTTGGATGATTACAACTATGAAAATTGAACGTGCACAAGCTTTGCAGCTCACTATCGATTCAAACTTACCTGATCAGACTCGATCTGTTCAAACTGGAGAACTAAAAGAAGAGGATTTTCAAGCTGAACCCATGCTGGGCATGGAGAAGCAACCTTTGACAGGTCGGACGATACTCGTTACCTCATGGAATGAAGGTGGGTCTTATTATACGGCAACTGTAGGGAACTCGTGTTGAGCAAAGCACACCGGTTTCAATATTCTAGTCATCTGGGTTTTGATGAGAGGCATTAGGATTTATAAACCTTGTACTTGTAATCGGGCATGAAGGCCCGCCTAGCTATGTATGTGAATGATGTTTGACTTGTGGGAAAGTCAAGGGGTTGAATCAGCAACTAGAAACACACATATGGAGATGAGAATAGACTGCCATGGATTTGGTCACTAGCCTACTTACAACTCGAAACGGAAACAATAATAACTGGATGATCGTTGATTGTCTCACGTAACCAGCACACTTTCTAGCCATCAAGGAAACGAATAAGTTTTTCTACACTTGCAGTCATCTACCTGAAAGAAGTGGTTGCTAGGCACGGGGTGCCAACCTCCATTATCTCTGATTGCGACCCATGATTTACATCTGATTCATGGCAAGCGATGAACAAATCCTTTGGCTCACGTCTAGACATGAGCACAGCATATCATCCGCAGACGGATGGGCAGACTGAACGCACCATCCAAACTCTTGAAGATATGCTTCGAGCATGTGTAATCGACGTTGGTAACGGCTGGGGGCGGCATCTACTTTAGTGGAGTTTTCGTATAACAACAGTTACCACACCAGCATCCAGGCTGCTCCGTTCGAGGTATTGTATGGACGGAAGTGCCGATCACCTCTTTGATGGACAGAAGTTGGCGATAGCCAAATCACAAGCCCAAAACTCATCGTAGACACAACAGAGAAGATTGCTCATATACGACAACGAATGGCGGCAACTCGTGATCGTCAGAAAAGCTACGTTGATAAGCGCAGGAAACCACTCGAGTTCCAGGTTGGGGGATCGAGTGCTATTTAAAGTATCACCTTGGAAAGGTGTAGTTCATTTTGGTAAACGAGGCAAACTTAACCCGCGAACATGTTGGACCTTTTGAAATCACGGAGAGAATTGGCAAGGTGGCCTACAGATTGAATCTACCCAAAGAACTCAGTGGAGTTCGCAATGAATTCCATGTGTCAGATCTGAAGAAGTGTTTGTCAGATGAAACCCTCATAGTTCCTTTCAAGGAGCTCACCATCGACGATCAGTTGCGATTTATCGAAGTACCAGTGGAAATCTTGGACTTGGAGGTCAATATTCTCAAACGCACCAGGATACCTATTGTTCGAGTTCGTTGGAACTCCCGTCGTGGCCCAGAGTTTACCTGAGAACGAGAAGACCAAATGAAACACAAATATCCCCAGTTGTTCGAGAACAATGAAATCACTACTGAGGCTTAAGCTACTGCGGAATTTCGGGACGAAATTCCAAACCAACGGGGGGATGATGTGACACCCCAGGAAATCCTAGAAACCATGCAACCTAACTAGCTTCCTCAGTAGCTACGTGCTAAATTTTGGGATGAAATTTCTTTCAAGTTGGGGATGATGTGACAACCCGAACTTTCAAGGTTCGTAACGTTAGTCTTGTGATTCTAACTTCTCGTTATTTAATTCTCTTCAATGCGCTACGTTGAAATTTCGGTGTGGTATTAACTTGGTTATTCTAACATGCTAGTATATTGGGCCAACACACACACACACATACTTGGGCCGGCTACAACCAGGCACACGTATTTACCCAAATCAGTTGGGCCGGCTATCAAGTAACAACATCCACAAAGATTATAAGATATGTAATGGCCCTTTAAATTAGAAATATAGGTATACGTATATATATCAGTGTATGTTTATGGCATGGAACACATGGCCGGCTATCATTATTAGTGTATAATGAGCCCAACCTTGCATACATAAAAATTGTGCAGCCCAGTTGTCTTTGTAGCCGAACATATGTCCTGATCAGGCCCACCCACAATGATTTAGGTTGTTTGCATTATATCTATAACTTGAATATGATACGTACGTAAACGTCTTTCATATTCCACAATAACTACAACAACAAACCCTATCCTTCCTCACCTGATTTGCGACGACAGGAGAACCCCCCCTCAAAACATCACCCTATCGGATTAAGCTTGTGTGTTAATCACCTAGTTCGTTATTCGGTTAGTATAATATCTTTATTCTTATGTTTTGAATAAAAAAATACCTCTTGTCTTGCATATGTGGTGTATCGATTGCTATTATGGAATCATGTTTGTATATGAGGATTCGTGTATTTCTCTATATATGATTTAGGGGGTTTGGTGGTTAAGTAATTTCATGGTTATATGATAAGATATTAGGGGTGCTTGTTACTAGATAAACCGATCGATCATAACATGCTAATGTTGGATTAATCAATAATACATGGATAAAGGATGATTAAATTGGCTGCCTGTTAATAACCGATGATGTGTAAATACATGTGAGATGCCTAGAAAGTGCAGCCAAGTGGATAGAAATCACTATATGTTGTAGGCCATTGTATTCATATTTGCATGTGGATTGTCAGAAAACATGTGATTGTTTATATGTTTGCAAATTTTGATTCTTGTTTAATAATCGATGGTGATGGAATGGTTGATTAGGTTGTTGATGACTAAAAGATATTACATTCTGATTAACTATTCATATCATAAATGGTTGGGCCGAGGGTTATATAGTGGGCCGAGATCCAATAAAAGAATTAGTTGTTTTGATAATGTGAGTCCAATAAAGATGAAACATATGCATGTGCAAACGTATTATTTAATCTTTGACCCGAGAGTTGATTAGTAGGCAAGGTGTCAAATATGTACAAATAAACTAATTTGCATTTGAATAGGGATAATCATTCATAGCCGACACTATGCTCATCTCTTCCTTAGATGCAATAAAAAAAGTAGATGTAGAATTATGAAATATATTATTTATCAATTCTAGGTAGAGATTATACTTTGCTAGAATATAATACCTGAATTAAGGGTTAACATGGGCTGGTAACAGTGGGCCGATTAAATGGAAATGGGTCACACATTGAAGAGGGTTTGGGCTCGATTAGTTAAGTACTAACTATTGGGCCACCAACTGATATGAGTGTATGATGGGCTTCACGATTGTGCACTCTGGTTTGGGGCTTGGTCTAGCACAAGTGTTTGTTTACATAATAGACGTTTAGTGTGGTAACTTGATATTTAAAATGGAACCCGGTGAATCATCAACATGGTGGGGATTCAAAACACTTGGTATTTGAAAAAATGGTGTTTGTTGCAAATTGTTTAGTTGCATGATTCGATAACTTGCATGGTATTATACAGTGCCTACTTGTGAAATGTGTGCGTAGAATATAAAGATTAAGTGATACACGACTGATTGTTAATGGTAATCATATTAGGACATGATTAACCAACCCTGACCGTTAGCTATTTTAAGAGTTCAACCGAGCAACCAAAGGTGAGTTCACACTCTTTATAAGGCATGGGATTCCCGGTGGTTGGGAATGGGTTAAAGAATTAAAACGGAACCTACATATCCTCCTTGGGTAGGATATGTACGGCCATCCTCCATGGGTAGGATGCCAATCTTAATCCTACGTATTCTCCTTGGGTAGAATACGTACGTTCGTCCTCCTTGGGTAGGACAACAACCTTAACTTACTAGACAAAACTCTATCATTAAGTCCCTCATTTTATATCGACTTAATCGCCGAGGCCGATGGCGAGCGTGTCATTAGTTAATAGTTCTATTAGGTTTGACAAACCTCACACCGTGCCGGTCGGACGGGCGTGTACTAATGGATCATGGCAAACAGTCAATAATGATAGACATTGACTTAGGGCACAACTTATTTTCGTCAGTAGTCGACATGGTAACGGTCTAGTGGTTCACATGGGGAAGCCCCCACTGATTGTGGATATGGTTTGGGAAAGAAGGAACTGGTTAATCATATTTTCAACTATGGGGTAACCCCCACGACAAGTAAGCCAGCTAAAGAAAAACTATGTTTTGAAACAACTTTAAAACGGACAACCAACTGTGAACTCGCTCAACTTTGTTGTTGATTCGTTGTTACATGCCTTGCAGGTCTTTAGGTGCATATTGTTGGAACTTGCTGTCTGGGAGGCTGGAGTGGTCATGGGTCGAGATACATGGAATCGCAACACAAGACTAATGGTTTATAAACACTTAACGAATGAATTATGCTTCCGCTGTACACTGTGAATTGTTTGTAACGTTGTAACACTTAATGTCAATAAATGAAAGTTTTATTTAATTATATTTATGAGTTCAACATGATTGGTGGCTTGGATCCTGGTACGTCACACGCCCCGCGGCGATTCCGCATATGGTATTTTGGGGGTGTGGCATACCTTCAGCATCACCTTATCACCAACTTGAAACTCAATTGGTCTTCTTCGTTTGTCTGCATACGACTTTTGTCGATCTTGAGCCGCTTTCAAGTGAGCTCGGACCAGGTCAATCTTTTCATTCGTGATTCTGACTACATCCTTATGTGCAAGTTCTCGCGGACCAACCACACCCCAACACACCGGAGTTCGGCATTTTCTACCGTAAAGCATCTCGTACGGAGCCATACCGATGCTTGCGTGGTAACTGTTATTATATGAAAATTCAACCAACGGTAGGTAAATATCCCAACTACCCCCGAAGTCGATAATGCATGCCCGTAACATATCTTCCAATGTTTGTATTGTTCTTTCACTTTGTCCATCCATTTGAGGATGGTACGCGGTGCTAATGAACAACTTAGTTCATATTTGCTCTTGGAAATCGCGCCAGAAGCTTGAAGTGAACCGGGTATCCCTATCGGACACGATGGATACCGGCACTCCGTGGCATGCTACTATCTCATTAGTGTACACCTCTGACATCTTTTCTGACGTATAGGTCTCACGTATCGGTATAAAGTGAGCACTCTTCGGCAGTCTATCTACAACCACCCATATAGTATCAAATCCGCGGTTCGTCTTTGGTAATTTGGTCAGTAGGTCCATTGTGATATGTTCCCATTTCTAAACCGGAATTTCCAATGGTTGAAGTTTACCGTAAGGTTTCTGGTGCTCCGCTTTTACCTGTAAACAGGTTAAGCACTTCTCTACATATTTAACCACATCTCTTTTCATTCCCGGCCACCAATAGTTTTGCTTCAAATCTTTGTACATCTTGGTTGCTCCAGGATGGATAGAATAGCGAGACTTGTGAGCCTCGTCAAGTAGAAGATCCTTAACACCACATGTGGTTGGGACCCAAATCCTACCATTCCGATATTTCATCCCATTACTTCCTTCCACAAGATCTTTTACCAACCCCTTTATACGCTCTTTCTTCCAATTCTCTTCCCTTACTGCTTCGATCTGGGCTTCTCGAATTCGTTCAAGCAAGCCTGAAGTTACTACCAACCGCATAGACCGCACTCGAATTGGAGCGCATTCGTCCTTTCGGCTAAGGGCATCCGCCACCACATTAGCCTTTCCGGGGTGATAATGGATTTCGCAGTCATAGTCCTTCACTACTTCTAACCAACGCCTATGCCTCATATTTAACTCCTTCTGATCGAAGAAGTACTTTAAACTTTTATGGTCAGTGAAAATAGTATATTTCACACCATACAAGTAATGTCTCCAAATCTTTAAGGCGAAGACTACGGCTGCCAGCTCAAGATCATGAGTCAGGTATTTTGTTTCGTGCGGCTTAAGTTGTCTTGAGGCGTACACAATTACCCTTCCTCTTTGCATCAGCACGCACCCAAGGCCTAAGTGTGATGCATCTGAATATACTACCATATCATCCATACCTTCAGGTAAGGTCAACACCGGTGCACATGTTAACTTTTCCTTTAGTGTCTGATACGCCTTTTCCTGATCATCTTCCCAGACAAACTTCTCGTTCTTGCGGGTTAACTTGGTTAAAGGCGATGCAATCTTGGAGAAATCCTGAATGAATCTCCGATAGTAACCTACCAACCCCAAGAAACTCCTAATTTCGGATGGATTCCTCGGAGGATTCCATTTTGATATTGCTTCTACCTTCGATGGATCCACCAATATTCCTTCGGCGCTTATGACGTGCCCTAGGAATTGCACTTCTCGTAACCAGAAGGCGCATTTCGAGAATTTAGCATATAATTTTTCCCGCCTTAGTATCTTTGACACTTCCCGTAAATGGTTAGCATGATCCGCCTCGTTTCTTGAATAAACGAGGATGTCGTCGATAAAAACAATCACTGACCTATCAAGCATCGGCTTGCAAACCCGGTTCATGAGATCCATGAAAGCCGCTGGTGCATTTGTTAATCCGAAGGACATCATGAGGAATTCATAATGTCCGTATCGCGTACGGAACGACGTCTTTGGTACATCCTCCTCCTTTACTCTCAACTGATGGTAACCCGATCTCAAATCGATCTTTGAGAACCAGCTAGCGCCTTGTAATTGATCGAACATGTCATCGATCCTCGGGAGCGGGTATCGATTCTTTACCGTGAGTTTATTTAACTCCCGATAATCAATACACATCCACATGCTCCCGTCCTTCTTCTTTACAAATAGCACCGGCGCTCCTCAAGGAGATACACTAGGCCGGATGAATCCCTTATCGAGTAAATCTTGTAATTGGGACATTAATTCTTGCAATTCCGACGGTGCCAGTCTATATGGTGCTTTAGCAACTGGTTTAGCACCCGAAATCAATTCAATCCCGAACTCCATTTCACGCTCTGGCGGCATTCCCGGTAGATCCTTGGGAAAAACATCTTCAAATTCACGCACCACTGATACGTCTTCAATCCTTGACATTTCTTTCTCCACATCACGTACGTAAGTCAAATATGCCTTACATCCGTGTAGTATAAATTTGCGGGCTTCTATCATTAAGCACACCATGGGATTACAAGTCTTTTCCCCATAGATAATGACACGCTTTCCGCTTGGAGACGTTAAGTGTATCTACTTACGTAAGCATATCATCTTAGCGTGGTAGCGAGACAGCCAGTCCATTCCAACTACCACTTGAAATTCACCCATGGACATGGGTATTAAATCAATGGAATATTCCTCGCTATCGATATTCAATTTGCATTCCCGACATACATCACCAAAAATAAAACTTTTGTTATTACCTAGTTCTACTTCCATTGGAATAGGTAATTTTGTTAATGTGAACAAAGGGTTTTGAATGAATCTATGTGAAACAAAAGACTTATTCGCACCCATATCAAATAAAACAAGTGCAAGTACAGAATTTACTGTAAATATACCTGTAACCACGTCAGGTTCCATTTTTGCTTCAGCAGTAATGATTTGGAACGACCTTGCCTTAGACTTTGGGGTTTCATTCTTGGATTCAGCACCCTCTTTCTTTCCCGTTAGTTCTAGACATTCCGACTTCTTATGACCCGGCTGATAACACTTATAGCACACTGTCATTTTGTCTGGGCAGTTTGAAACCCCATGCCCTGTTTTACCACACGCTACGCAAGGTTTGTTCTTAAAGTAACATTCGCCCTTATGAGCGCGTCCACATATCTTGCAACTCGGGGAACCTCCTTTCGCATTTCCTTTTTTTGAAGATTCAGCCACCTTCGACTTCTTTGTGGGACTTGGGTTTTCATCCAAGGCTCTTCTCTTGCCTCTTTCAACTTGCCTTTTTAATTCAATCTCGCGCTCCCATGCCACATTGATTATGTCGGTGAGGCTTTCGTAATGTGAGAGAGTCATGAACTCCCTATATTCGGCTCTAAGCATATTGTGATAGTAGTAAATTTTCTGTTCTTCGGTCTTGACCAACTCATCACAAAATTTGAGTTTATCCATAAACGTCCCCGTGATTTTATCGACGGTTTCACCTTTTTGCCTCATTTGCATGAATTCTTCTTTTATCTTATTGATTACCGCCTTGGGGCTATGATGTTTGAAAAATGGCGTTTTAAAATCTTCCCAAGTCATCGCCATTGTTGCTTCAACACCCCTTTCATTTCTAAGGTTGTCCCACCAATCCTTAGCTTGGCCTCTAAGCTGGCCAGTTCCATAAGCCACGAAGTCACTTATATCACATTGCGTTCGTTCAAGAACACCCTCGATATCGCTTATCCACCTTTGACAAGCAATTGGATCCACCTCTCCGTTGAAGATCGGGGGTTTACATGCCATGAACTTTTTATAAGAACAACCTTTCTTTTCTTTGGCCTTACCTCTATATTTGGTAAGGTCTTCTCTTAATTCACTCATCTTTTCCTCCATAGTCAAAAGTAATGTGTTTTGTATCCTTTCCATAAATCTTGGTAGGCTAGCTTTAATTGCCCTTCCGACTTCCTCGGCAATCTTTTCTTTCAACTAGTCGGTAGTGAGGGACAAGACATTGTCACTAGCACCTCCCAACATCTTCTTACTGAAATTTTAAAATAATTCGTTCAATCACTCTCATGCCTTTACATGAGAATTTATACTCACTATTCGGTCAAGTATACAACTTTTCCTTAACCGTTTATGCTAAGTGTACTTCCCGGGTTCGAGTATATTACTATACTCCTCGCATACACAATAAATCACTATTCCTTCTAATCTTTTAATTTAAAATTTACTTCAAATAAATTCTTACCGGATGTTGATCATGCCTTGAACCGAACACATTTGTCTTTAACCTTAGCTCTGATTACCAACTTGTAACACTCTAGTTTTAAGAATATAAATTCTAACTGAAAAGATAAGACCATTCATTTTAAACATCCAGACAATCAATTACATAACCTTAGTTTAGCAATTACTAGATTTAACCAACGTTCAAAAGCAACAATAGGACACATAAGTGTTCCTTCATTTACATAAATCCTACTCATAACTAATAATAACAAAAGTTGACGACTAGATCTTGAATGTGTTCGGTTCGGAAGCATTGACTTGATCATCATCCACGTACTTGCATTACCTAAAAGTTGGAAATTTTGACAAACATTAGTATTAGAATCTTTAGAAATTAGCATAATCGAAACTACGTTCAAAAACGGATTCGAGTAACTAAGATATGCAAAATTCAGCAAATACAACTGGGCACTACCGTAACTTACGGTAGCCACTGGGTAACACTGGTCTGCCATAAGGCAGTAGAAAACTACCGTAACATCTTACTCGCTACCGTAAGTTACGGTAGCTACCGTAACTTACGGTAGCTGCTGCATATTCTTCTTGTTTTGCTGTTTTGACCCGTTTGATTCAGTTTCACACTTTTAAAACATCAAAACACAATATGGGATATTACTTCGTAACAAAGTGACCCATCTTTGGGTTCTTTATGTTCAACACTCACGCTCCCATTACCGGTTTGCGTGTTTATTAGGTTACTACCCGTCACCCGGGCTTATAGATTACGGATAAGATACTCCCGTTACCCGGTTTGTACCTACCCTTAATAACCCGTTTGATTTGCCATTATGAAGTCCATCATTCGAGTAAACCAAACCACTTAAATCTTCACATTCTAACTTACCAACAAATATCAATGACAAAACAAATTTACAATAGTAATGAGGCTTTAGCCACATACCTTATTGCTTTTCCTTCAACCTTGCGTTTGCCCCGGCTTGACTCCCCGAAGCTTCACCCGAGTTGCCTATAACGTGCAACCCTATCATTAATATTCCCATTTCCTCAAATTCATAATATGCACATTTGTCCATATCTTAGTCACAAATTCACATCAACATCATTTGGGGAATTATAAAACTTAATATTTTATTCAAGCGTTTCATCAAACACTTTATGTGCGTATTTTATCGTTAGCCATGTCCCTTAAGTTATTGAAGATTTTAGCTAACAAAACTCCTACTTAACAAGTAGACATATATATTATACCCTTTTCTATCAAATTTCTGATTGTTATGAATTCAAACATCATCATAAACTTCCAGATTTCATGAGTTCCGATCTTACACATCAAAATCCATTTGTTCATACTCATGCATTCAACTAAATACCTAATCATGGCATTTGTTCTACTTATGTTTATCAAACTTGTTTAGAATCATTTAGAATTCACTATCTTTATCATAATTTCAACATAATTTTACCCTATTTGAGCATCATAGATTTCATCAAGAACTCAATACATAATCATACATCAAATTCTCAACATACCTTATGAAGAGAAGATGTTATAGACTCCAATTCACTAAACATGCATAAAATCCGTCTTGATTTGTGGCTGATTTTGATGAATTTAGAGGACAAGAACATGAACTAGGGCTTGGTCCCTGTTTCCCCCTTCTGGTCGCGCACACCCACACACACATATGTGTGTGTGGTTTTAATTAAATTGATTTTATTAAAAAAATTAAGTTTTCATTCTTACAAAATCAGTCCCTCTAGTTTTCTTTATTAGACTAGTGTCAATTTAAACTAACTTCTTTCCATTTAATACTTGGTATTTTAACTATTAATTATTTTGGGGTGTTACATCTGCTTAGGCGGGCCGCGTAAGATGGTGTCTATTCTTACGCGGGGCGCGAGGTCTTGCCAGATCAGAAACAAGTTTTCTGGTTTTGCAGCTGGTTTCAGGCATTTTTCCCATGGTTTCTTCATACTATGGGCAAGATTTTGATGGTTTTTATGCTCCCATTGTATTCTAAAACCTTGAGCCCAAGTGTAAGGTCATGATTCAAGCACGGTTTACGAGGAACGCTCCTAACGGTTATGGGTTTTCTATAAATACCTAAGCTCTCATTCTTGTTCCTCATAAAATCTGATTCAAATGCTCTAAGTTGGGGTTTAACACTTCATACCTGAGCAATTTGAATCAAGATTTCCTTGCTTGGACACTTTGTAAGTATTCTTTCGTTCTTTTACGCGTTTTTAAGCACGAAAGTCAAACAGTGTTTGACTTTTAGCTTTGACCAGTTTATGGTCAACACGAAGTTTGTTTGAACTTCGCAACGTGAGCGCAATCATGATGGTTATAGTCCCGTGTGACTATACCTACTGATTACCACGTTGATTAGGTGTAGTGACGAGTCATAGTTTCGGTCAAAATACGCGTTTATACGTATTTTGCAACCAAACTATTCTTGGGTATCAAAACCGTTTATTTTGCAACCAAACTATTCTTGGGGATTAACATGTTTAACTCGTCACTTTTAGATTAGTGCTTGTATAGGGTCGTAAGATAAGCGGTCTAAACAACCGCTTAGACTTTCTAACCCGGCCCGTTTGGTCGATCATTAGGATCCGACCAAACACATTAGGTGACCATAGTTGTATAGGGAATAACCTTTCGAGGTTATACCTTATGGTCACTTCGTTTAGTTAGTTGTATGATAAACTCAAACTTTTGTCACTTAACTGATTATGCAACATATTTAAACATGTTTAGGCATATAATACTTGTCATAGGACTAATTAGGTGTTCCGAACGCGCTTTGCGCGAACAACGCGTTAAAGTAGCGTAAGCTACCTAAACGGGTCGTAATGGGTCGTAAGTGTTTTGGTCAAAAATCAAGCAATGACAATGTAACCAAACTTTCTGTTGTGAGGTATGATGCTTGAATTGATGAACAATAATAAGGATCACTTTGAAGTATGATGAACAAATGACTCGAAGATTTATACGGGGAAAAAGCCCTTGATCAAGAGTTGATCTCCGGCACAAAAAACCCCGGGTGATGGAAAACTACCGATCACCAACTTAAATTAAACAAACAATCTGTTACAACTTTGGATGATAGCGAGCTAAGTACAAGGATCACTATAGCGTATCGTGTAGAAATGTATGAAAAATGCTAAGTGTTTTGTCGAGAGCTAATGAGAGCGGTTGTATGAGAGTGTGTGTAGCCGAAAATAGCCAAGTGTTTCTAAAATAGCTTGCTAACCCTTTAAAAATAGAAAATATCAAGCCTAACTAACATTCCGCAATTCGTGCAAGTCCTCCACGACTCCACAACGTCCATTTCTGACCAAGCACGTGCGGAATAGACTGAGAATATTCTCCAGGAATGTCGCCAAGACTAAGTCCAAGTTGATATTCCTGCAAAACATTTACGAATTCAAAGTAGACAATCGTTAGTACAAGGATCCTTATAGTGATCCATGATCCTGATCCTGCAACACTTCTGAGGATCACTGCTTCAGACAGAATTGAGGATCACTAAATCCAACAGTAAATAAGGATCACTGGTCATTTAGAAATCCACACCTAACAATTGCCCCCAAAATATAAGGAGTAAATATGTAAATAAATGAGTTATATTTTGTCGATCTTATCCGTATTTAACCAACGGATAACTAGCCGTTACGATCATGACGTCAGTGAGATGACTATCCTGCAGAATCATCATTATAAATAAGAGTTAGAGATAGGGATCATTTCACATTTAAGTTCAAGAGAACTCCCTTTAAATTCTGCTTCGACGATCAAACAGGTAACTCTTTTCCTTTCTCCTTTCTCATATTCTGCTCTTCTTTCTTTACCATCATTTCGTTCAAAAATGATGCTCCGAAGCTCACCGGGCAAGGATCACAAGAAGAACAGCCCCTTAAAAAGTCAAGGGATCATCAAAGATTCCGCAAAAGAACGCTGTTGTTTCACCGATGCACAAATTGATAGAATCCGCCACTGTTTTCCAGCAAATACTGTTATCAGATCCTTTGATCCCACTGCTCTTAGTGACAACATCTCTGAAACTTGGGTAGCTTTCCCAGTTACACCTTTCACCATAGGATACACCTATCCTTTTCCAGACTTTACCCAATCCTTTTTCTCCCTTACCGGCATCTGCTACATCCAAGCTATGCCGATGATCTGGAGGGTCCTTTATACCCTTGAAAGGATCATCGATCAGGAAGGAATTGACATAGGAATGTCAGAGTTGGCTGAGATGTATGATCTCACAACGTTTGGATCCCACCGATATTTGTTCAAACGTAAACCCGGAGAAGAACATCCCATCTTTAAGACTACTAAAAATGATACCAACTGGAAACGGCGGTTCTTCTTCGTCAGAAGGGATTCTATCCCGGATTGAAAGGATTTGCCGAAGAAATGGAGCACTCATGGTAGGATAGGAGGATCCTTAGAAGGATCACTAAGTAAGCTCATTCTTATAATGATTACTAATATGCTTTTGTTCCTTTTTTGTACAGCTATCACATTCTCGCATATCATTCCTTCAGCTGCCACCAAGGCAGGAGATTTGATATTCACAATAGCCTTAATTTGCTCTGGACTTGCTTCAATGCCCCTCTTTGTCACCATATATCCTAAGAATTTACCTGCCTTTACACCAAAATGACACTTAGAAGGATTTAGTTTCATGTTAAATTTATCAAGGATATTGAATGCTTCCTCCAAGTCTTTAAGGTGATCCTCAGCTCTTTTGGACTTAACCACCATGTCATCAATATAGACTTCCATAGTGTATCCTATTTGTTCCTTGAACATCATATTGACAAGTCTTTGGTAAGTAGCACCTGCATTCCTTAATCCAAATGGCATAGCAATATAACAATAGATACCAGTTGGGGTCATAAAGGTTGTATCCTCTTGATCGGATGGTTCCATCTGAATTTGTTGAAATCCAGATGAAGCATCCATAAAAGTTAACAACTCATGACCCGCGGTAGCATCCACCATGGAGTCAATGTGGGGTAATGGGAAAGGATCCTTGGGACATGCCTTGTTTAAATCTGTAAAATCGACACATACCCTCCACTTTCCATTTTTCTTTTGAACAACAACCACATTGGCTAACCATCTTGGATACTTAACCTCTCTAATCATACCTGCTCGAAGTAGCTTATCTACCTCTTCCTGGATAATAGCATTTCTTTCAGGTGCAAACTTCCTCCTCTTTTGATGAATTGGCTTGAATGACCTGTCAATGCCAAGTTTGTGAGTAATTATATCCTTAGATATACCTGTCATGTCTTCATGTTTCCAGGAAAAGGTGGTCTTCCTTCTTTTGAGAAAGGATACTAGCTCTTGTTCAATATCGCTAAGGATCCCTGACCCTATGAAGATCTTGGATTCAGGATCATCAGGATCCATGAGGATTTCTTTCAAATCTTGTTCTCTTGCCTCTAAGACATCTCTTGAAGGATACTTTAATTTCTATTGCTCCCTTGGTCTTGAGGCTGGTTTCATTGATGAGGTATAGCAATTCTTAGCCTCCTGTTGATCACTCTCAATTTTCACCACTCCCCATGGACTTGGAAGCTTTACACACTGATGATAGGTGGATGGAACTGCCTTCATATCATGTATCCATGGCCTACCAAGGATAACATTACAACACGACAAGCAATCAATAACACAAAACTTTTGATAAGAATGCAATCCTTCAATATAGATTGGGAGTTTGATATCCCCCAATGTATTCTTTGTTTCCCCACTGAATCCCACAAGTACTGAGGATCTTGGGATAATATCGGACTCTGGGATATTCATTTTCTTGAGAACATCCAGCTGAATGATGTTCACAGAGCTTCCTCCATCTATAAGGATCCTGCAAACAAAGTGGTTAGAAATAAACAATGTAATTACAAGACCGTCATGATGAGGATCCTGGATGTCAACACGATCATCCTCATCAAAAGTAATGACTTTATCCTGGGTGACAACGGAGGTCCGGACGGGTCTGTCTCCATTATCCATCTTGGTTTCCTTAGCGTGTCTTTTTGCTGCTGAGAAGGATGTACCACAGATGTCTGATCCACCGGATATGAAATTTATGACTTGTGCATCTGCTGGAGGGGCAGGAGCCCTTTCCGGGATCCTTTCAGGATCCTGGGTCCTTGACTTCTTTCGTCCCAAGAGTTCCTTTAAATGCCCCTTGCTCAACAAATAACCAATTTCCTTTCTAAGTGCAATACATTCTTCAGTGAGATGCCCAAAATCCTCATGATATGCACACCACTTGGATTTATCCTTTGTAGCAGCTGGTTTATCACTTTTCCTTGGCCACCTAGCTTTCTCACCTAGATTCTGCATTGCAAGGATTAGTTCATTGTTATCAACAGAGAAACAATATTCAGAGATAGGAGGATAATTCTCATCATCCTCTTCTTGTTCCACTGCGTGCACATTCGGGTTATCAGATCTGTTATAGGACTTGGATTTGTTGTTCCTGAAGTAGGATCCTTGCTTATCCTATTTTGAGGATCCTGTCAATCTGTCCTGGATCCTTTTGTCATCCTCTAGGCGGATGAAACTAAGGGCCCTAGTCCTTACTTCATCAATATTCCTGCAAGGTGTCATAACAAGATCTTCATAGAATAATGAATCCCTAAGCAATCCCATTTTAATGGCTTCAACAGCCGTAGCTATATCCAAATTGGGAATATCTAAGGATTCTTTACTAAACTTAGTGATATAATCTCTAAGGGATTCATTTTGGCCTTATGTTACCCTATATAGATCACTAGTTAATCGTTCAAACTTTTTGCTACAAGAGAATTGACTATTGAACAACTTAACTAAATTAGCAAATGAAGTAATGGAGTAAGGGGGAAGACTTAGCAGCCATTTAAGAGCAGATCCTGTAAGTGTGGATCCAAATCCCTTGCATAGACATGCTTCTTTCAACCTTTCAGGAATTGGATTGATCTCCATCCTCTCCCTGTACTGAGCTACATGCTCTTCTGGGACCGTTGAACCATCATACAACTTCATTGATGGTATCTGGAATCTTTTAGGTATCTCAGCATCACACAAAGGTGGTGCAAAACAAGATATCCTATGGCTACCATCCGCAATCTCAGGAATGGGTTTAACCACTCCTGGTACACTGGATATCATATCCTTAAGCTTCTGCAGCTCCCTAGCCATGGCCTGATTGATACCTGTATCCTGCATAAAGCCATAGTTAGTGTTATATAAATTATTAGAAGTGTTACCTCCCACAGGATTCAAGTTTGGAATTACGGATGCGAATCCATCTTGTCGATACTCTGGCATGATTGAAGGACCAGAGGAGGCAATGGTCTGCATTGGTATGAAGTCTCCTTGATGGACGTCTGAGTTCTGAGGTTGCATATTTATCGAGGATCCTTGATTTTGAAGGGGGTTGGATCCTTGGAATTGCGATGATCCTTGAACCTGAAAGGATCCTGGGACCAGGGGGATCCTTGAACAAGGGAGAATCCTGTGACTAGAGAGGATCCTAGGACCTGGGATGATCCTTGGACCTAGGAGGATCCTGGGACCAGAGAGGATCCTGAGACCTGGGAGGATCCTGGGACCAGAGAGGATCCTGAGACCTGGGAGGATCCTTGGACCTGGGAGGATCCTTGGACCTGGGAGGATCCTTGGACCTGGGAGGATCCTTGGACCTGGGAGGATCCTTGTACTGCATGCATTCCCACATATCCTCATGTCGTGAAGTATCCCTGATGCTGAGAGGAGGATCCTAATGGTTGAGAAGAGGATCCCTGAGGCTGGAAGTAAGAGCCAAATGCCTGACTCATTGTTGTTGTCCCGTAACGCCTTCCTGATAGTTCACCCAAGTATTGCACGTCCGGAACTGCTAAGTATTGCGAAGTTATGACCGGAGTGTCGAAGTTCAGCGATCTTGGCATCAGAGGGGAGTGATCCTCCACTGATTTATTCAGTTTCTTGATTTCATCGATCTCCCGGAGGATCCTTTCGTTGGTCTTATCCTGCTCTTGTGCATGATTCCTCATCTGCAAAATCAGGGTATAAAGATCATTAGTAGTAGGATTAGTTGAAACAGAAGAAGTAGGTGGTTTTTGGAAAATAGGAGTTGGTTTCTTCGCAGCATTCTCAGCATTCTTCTGTGATCCAGAAGGTGGTGGAGGCAAAGGAGGAACGCCTTGTGAAGAACTGAATGAGGGCATCAAACTTGAAGTATTCTTCACTGAGGAAGCCATCTGCTTGGTTGTAGCGAATCGAAATGACCACAAAGACATGAAACTTTCTAAGAATGAAGCACCAATTGCCCCACGGTGGGCGCCAAACTGTTTTGGTCAAAAATCAAGCAATGACAATGTAACCAAACATTCTGTTGTGAGGTATGATGCTTGAATTAATGAACAATAATAAGGATCACTATGAAGTATGATGAACAAATGACTCGAAGATTTATACGGGGAAAAAGCCCTTGATCAAGAGTTGATCTCCAGCACAAAAAACCCCGGGTGATGGAAACTACCGATCACCAACTTAAATTAAACAAACAATCTGTTACAACTTTGGATGATAGCGAGCTAAGTACAAGGATCACTATAGTGTATCGTGTAGAAATGTATGAAAAATGCTAAGTGTTTTGTCGAGAGCTAATGAGAGCGGTTGTATGGGAGTGTGTGTAGCCGAAAATAGCCAAGTGTTTCTAAAATAGCTCGCTACCCCTTTAAAAATAGAAAATATCAAGCCTAACTAACATTCCGCAATTCGTGCAAGTCCTCCACGACTCCACAACGTCCATTTCTGACCAAGCACGTGCGGAATAGACTGAGAATATTCTCCAGGAATGTCGCCAAGACTAAGTCCAAGTTGATATTCCTGCAAAACATTTACGAATTCAAAGTAGACAATCGTTAGTACAAGGATCCTTATAGTGATCCATGATCCTGATCCTGCAACACTTCTGAGGATCACTGCTTCGGACAGAATTGAGGATCACTAAATCCAACAGTAAATAAGGATCACTGGTCATTTAGAAATCCACCCCTAACAGTAAGCACTTAGGTTAGGTTTCGATTTAGTATGTAGGCTTTGTTAAACCATATCGTATGAGTTCCAACACTCATTTGGTTTACGAAACCTCATCCTATCCGATCTTCCGATTTAGGTCCGGTTATTAATGTAGTTACCTATATTAGGTGCCGATTGATTTCCGTGATCCCTCTAGCTTTTCTTGGTTGTTATTCAAGACTTCAAAGCATCCTCAAGTGAGTACATAGCCCCCTCTTTTACTGTTTTCAAATGTTTTGGGGTGGAACACATGTGCCTACTTGTTACTTTCATGTTTTTCATGCTTTCATAATATGTACTTGCTATGTTCATTAGTACACTTATAGTACATGATTTCATTATGTTTTGCTACGTATGTTCTCTTAGCATGCTAGCATATTGATTTTCTTATATTACATCTTTTTGCATATGTTCATCCAGCATATGGACACATTGTTTTACATTTTGAACCGTTTGAACCATTTTGAGCTGTGTGATCTATGTGAATTATTTGTACTGTGGGAACCGTTTGAAACTGTTTGATTTGTGTGAACCGTTTGGATCTGTTGAACCGTTGATATGAACCGTTTGAATTTGTTTGAACCGTTGAGATAGGGAAGTGATTAGGTAACAGGGCGAGTGTAATATGATAAAAGCATGGTGGATACGCCGCTGGTACTTCCTATATATAAGTGTTTTTAACACATTATATATCGTTGCGTTATCTAGATCACTTGGGCAAAGGTTATCAAAACAAAGTTATATTACAAGGTTTTTCTAACAATATTCTAGTTTTATTACAAAAACAATTTACGATTTGGGTTTACATAAACAAATGTTTTGAGTTAAGATTCATGGTATCAAGATTTTATAAATTATAACTACACTGTTTTGACATGGTTATTTCAATTTACATTATAAACATTTTATAAAACTTGATTTTCTAATTATCAATTAACAAAGGTGTTCAAGTTATTTTCAAAATGTAAACGAGCCATGAATCTGACACTCACATAAAACCTATGTACTCGCCGGCATTTTTATGCTGGCGTATTTTCACATGTGTTTCAGGTATCATAGTTGGTGATGATTGATGATGATATTGATGCATGCTCACATAGGAATGGACGAGGCCTTAGTGACTTAATAACAATGAAAGTCTATTTGTTCATGTTTTGTATCTAATTTCAATGTAATGTAATACATTTATTTCAATAAAACAGAATTTCAATCCATGTGTTATGAAACAATGATTCTGTTACAACACTCCCCGACGTTTCCGCCGCGACTTGTTGTTTTATGCGGTCGGGGTGTGACATCAGGAGCGCAGGTCACGGGAGCATTGCGAGCACGCGGAGGTGTTGCCACGTCCTGCTGGGGTTGTCAGTCTGTCTACTAACTTTTATGCATGTGGGCTGGGCAGCTACGCATTGGGCGGTCAGCTGACCGCTGCTATTAGTGCCCGGGAATACCACTTGCTGGTTTGGTCACTGAATTCAAAGTATCAGTTCCACGTGTATGACAATAGGATGCGGTTTTGGACCGCATCACTGTGTGCAGTAATCTGTGCACAAACTAAACATTCCTATTGCCGTTCTGCGCGCGCCCGTGCATGACCGCAACCTCGAAATGTGTTTGACAGAAAGTGAGTGTAGTAAGCTACTATCATTCTTGGGAGTAATTACTGCAACCCTTGTATGTTGATGAAAACAACCATTTTCATACACGAGGTGAGTCTTCTCATCTTTCCCCGATAGGGAAAGAAAACCGGGTTCACGCGTGCCCGCACGAACTAGGGGTAATGAGTCGGGTGATGGTCACTCGCGCCCAAGCCTGGTGCGAGATTTTGTACCATACCCCTTCAAAACATGTTGCGTTGTGTAACTCCTCAAGAAACCCAAGACCCTGCTTAGTTATGATGTTTTCAAGCATGTAGTCTTCCTACTCTCCGTTGTCACATATAACGGTGACCATGTCTGTGTCTTCATCAAAACGCCATGATCTGATGACTAGGTTCATTTTTGCATTTGCCTTATTTGGTCCAAATTTTCTAGTAAATCTTCTTATAACCGTATGTGTTTTATCACAGTGGTTATCAAGAGGGACACCAAGTGCTAGGATCCCCCTCTGTACTTCTTCTTCCATGTTCAATAGGGCTTTGATTGTTTTAATAAACACTCTTCTTCTGTTGTTAAAACGGATCATGAATCTTTTGATTCTGAGGGTGTATCTCCATGAAACGCTGGTTGCCATTTTTCATCCTTTCAAGTTTTTTTTTTTAAATTTGGCGTTTTGTTTAAAGATGGCGTTTTTAGTATGATCAATGGAAGTGATGATGGAAGCCATGGTGCCGTCGTTTATATAATGATGTTTTTGGAGCATAGTTTAGGAGGGAATTTTTTGTAATAAATGTTAATAATTAACTTTCAATTATTATTTGTTCCATCTATCTGCTAAATCTGCAACGCGTTTTATCATTAAGGTTTGGCGTTTTTGTATTAATGGTGTTTTAGTCGTTTTGAATGATGTTTTGCTCATTAGTTTGGCGTTTTGAATTAGAGCAGTAAAAAGACCCTTTTACCCTTAATGAAGCACGTTCCAAGTAATAAAGTTGATGTTATTTACAAAAACGCCACCGTGCAAATCTAGTTCATAGATTATTTTGATCCATCGGATGAGGGGCTTTCTCACCATTTTCACACTTTAAGCGTTTTTCCTAAATCCTGCCCCTATATATATATACACACACACATGTATACTTTACTTTTCTTTATAATTTTATGTTTTAAAAAATCTATATAATATATTAAATTATGATATATAGGATACATATATCATAACCGTAATAATATTTGATAAATTAAAAAATGGAGTGAATTGCAAATTTTGTCCTTTATCTATATACCCAATTTCAGGTGGTGTCCTTTGCCTTTAAAATTGACGGGATTTATACTTAATGTTTCAAAATCTTACACGACTTATCCTTTATCTCTAACCCAGTTAATTTTAACTGTTAAGTGAAGGGCAAATTGGTCTTTTTACTTATTTATTTTGAAAACTTTTTAAATGATTTTGATGTATAACTAAACAACAAAAATTAATTATCTATACTATATTACAAAGCATTTCCTAAGGATACCAACCAAATTTTAGTAATTACAATTTATAGTGCTTATGGTACAACACTTAATTACCTTCGTCAGGGGGCATAATTGTCCTTCTCATTAATCTATACGGCATAAGTCCAATTCATAAATTAGAAATGATTTATAATACTTCATTAATCGTCTTTAAGGGCCATAAACCAGAATAATAAAGACAATGATTTTAAATTACATTAGCTCATTTAATTGAATTAGTGAGTGAATAATTGGTCGGTCTGTATGAATTCTTACTGCAAGTGCCCAATAATTAAACCACATTAATTCAGATAGTCCAACTAGTCATCCTTGCATGAAACCATTACCATTTATTGAACAAACTTCAATGCCATGCATTTATTGAACCCTTAATATCCCCCTAAATTGATCATTATTTAACTTTCTTTCTTTTCTTTTTATCACAAAAACTCTCTGAACTTTCCTTCTCTTCATCTTCATGAAGCATCAAAAGCTTTAAGAACTTGAAGGCTTCAATTCCGAAATACGTTTAAGCCTTCAAAACAAAAAGTATATTCGAACCTAATCATATTTAGTTTATCTTTGATCGTCTTCCATGACTAATCATTTGTTCCTTCGACAACAGAGAGTTTAGAAGTCATCCTTATCATCATCATCAAAACTTTGTACAGCTACTTTGGAGTACAAATCTGGCTGTCAAGAAACTTTCCTTAAAAAATCTCAACATTCACAGATCTTCAAGACTGGTAAGGAATCACTATTATACACAATAATCATATTACTCAGATCATAAAACGTGTTTAGTTTAAAGACAATGATTTTAAATTACATTAGTTATCGCGCATCTCTAACTCTCGCACTCTCTGTTCTCGCAGACCATCGCCGGAATCTCGCCATCAGACACCGCTGCATTGTCACGTCTACCACCACGAACCAGAAGTATTATCACCGCACCGTCACTTTTCCGTGGAGACCACCCTCTGACAACACGCATTCGGTACGATCTGGTCTGATTCACGACCCAGCCCGTACACATCAGTGTACCACCAGTGCTGCTACTGGAACTCCTTTTGGTTTGGTTATTGATTGTTGATTCTGACCCGTCACGTTTGGCTGTTAAGGTATCTAACTTAGAGTTTTTATTTATTTATTTTTTGTTTTATGCGAATACAAGTCATACGAATTCTGGTTTAGTTTTGATTGTACAGGCGACAAGCTTTTATAATTCAGCAACTTATTTTGTTGAAAGTTGCTATAACAAATGAGAGTGTTCCTGGTGAGAAACTATATTAGAAGCCGACTTATATTACCAAACAACCGTAAGGGTATTTTGCATGAAACCCAAACAATAACTATGGTTTCATTTAGAAACTGAACCATAAATTAAGTTCCTTTGATGTTAGTGCATATAAGCTGTGTGTATGCACATGATGTCATGTAATTGTAGTAACAAAATTAAAAATTATGGTTATGTTTAGTAAATAAAATAATAGGACCAATTGAGTGTGCACTCTCTGTTCTCGTAGACCGTCGCCGAGGTTTAACAACACCGTTGTGGACGTACGCCAGCAACCCCATGACAATAAAACGCAAACCTCTTTCGCATAACATAAAATGAATACAGTTTTATGTAGGTATGCAGAGCAGCTTGTTGGCACTTGCATTAGCTAATAACTTCTTCAAAGATCCACTTGTGAGCATCCCTCCAGCAATATCAGTAAGTTGACTTTTTATACACTTTGTAGTCAAATAAAGGTAAACAATTTTGACTATTCAAGTCAAACTGGCTAACTTTAATATTTTGTCTTGTGACATATTTTCTGCAGGTCATAATCATGTCATTAATGGGCTTTTCAATGGTGAAGATCTGGGCTAAGGAAAAAAACTGACGGAATATATGATCACTATTAATTAATAGAGTTTACTAAACTTTCATGACAAAAATGTAACGGCGTTACTAAAATAAAGGGGACACCAGGTGTACATATAAGTTGATAGCTTCTGTTCTTTGTTCTAACATTATGTACTTTAAAATTGGTTAAAGGAGGGTTGGCTATTACGGTATGTGTTGACTCCGCCACAACGCGCGGGTTTCCCACTAGTATATATCTATTCTCTAACTCTCTCTCTCTAAAACACACACTCTTTCTCTCTCTCTGTCTCTCTAACATCACCACCTAAAATGTATAACTAAGTAAACACATTAAAACATTAAATATAAAACTCGTCAATTTGAAAAGTAAAGGACACCGTCTGAAATTTGGTATATAGATATAGGACAAAACTTGCAATTCACTCTTAAAAATATAAATATATTATAATATTAATCTTAAAAAATAATTTTGTATTTCATACCAAATAAATATGAATAATGCCATCAAGACATATATTTAAAATGAAAAGTTTATTTTTCGAACAATAAAGTTACAAGAATGAAACATTACTAGAATATAGTTAAAGAAAAATAAATATAAAACTTAAAAGCTTTCTGATATATATTTTGGATAAAGAGGTATATAGTTTTGGGTAATCGGGTCGGTTATCATTTAATCCCATACCCACAAACTATTTTTTTCCATACCTATACCCGGCCTAGTACCCGTCGGGTATCAGGTATACTTGTCCTAAATGCTTCGGGTTTCGGGTATACTCGTCGGGCTCGGGTATTTTTGTCATCCCTAGATTCTTGTATAATGTTCTATTTTTCAAACCAACAATGTCGTTTTAGATATGTATTTTTCAAACTAGGGATTTTTACATATTTCCCCTTGCTAAGTGTCTTTATTACATATTTACCCAACCCTTAAAATTAATTACATATTTCCCCCTTTTTATAGAATTACTAAATTACCCTTTTTCAAATAACCCATTTACCAGCTTGAATCCACCACTAGCAAAAGAAACCAAAGCCTACAATTCATCCAGCAAAAGAAACCGGCGCCGAAGATTCTTACTTGTTTACCGAAGCTGGCGATTGCAACCAGCAATCAAGTGACTCTAATCCAACTAATTCACTGGCGATTCCAAACAACAACATGGGTGACCAAAGATTGATTCTGATTAGGTTCGTTCACCGACGATTCCTACTAAGTCAACGTCGATTTGTTCCAATGTTTAGATTGTAACCACGTTAGTTAACTGACAACTATCGATATTTTAAACTGTTTCGATTGGAACCAGTAGGTCAGTACGATAAACAATGTTTAGGTTATGGAGTTTTCAAATTTTTGTCCCATCGAAGTTTGATTCAATGTTATCCTCAATTTTGTTCACGGTATTAGTTATGTTTGCTAATGATATCCCAAATTCGATTCACTGAACTGTATTGGTATTAGTTATTACTATCTGTGTTTTGTGTAAATATGTGATTTAAAAAAAGTTAAGAAACCATCGATCTGTATTTATTTCCTTAACTGATACCGCAGTTAAAATTAATATCTGATAACAGGCAAAGGTAATGAATAGTGTTATATGTCATTTTTGGTATTTTGTTTTTTCTTGGGGGCATTTTGGGTTTTTAATACCTGCTGATTATTAACATTTAGGACACGTGTTGACTGGGTTTGTGTCTTAGCCACGTGTTGAGTGGGTTTTCTTCTCTGTACAGAAGGTTTCTTTAACCCTTTTCACAACATCTCTTCATCCTCTCTTTTCAATCTCTTTGTATTTCACCCTTTCTTCCATCAACCCCATCAACCCCTCCAACCATGCTGTGGTGGCGGTGCACCATTGTTGGTGGTACTTGTAGGGGTTTCATTCAGATGGTTTTCGCAATCGGCCGGTGATCGTGGCGGAGGGTGTCGGCGACCTTTAATTTGCCGGAACTTCATGGGGGTTTGAAAGTTGAAAACCTAACCTACACGACCTCCCGCTTCCGGCGAAGGCAACCGTCTTTTGTGGCCCTAATTGGAAGAATTAACAATGTTTTTGATTTAGATGTGGTGAAATCGATGTAGTTGGGATTAAAAGTAATTTGATAAGCAACTCTATCGCATCGCTCGCTCAAATCGCATCGCAACGCGCTACGCGCGAATCGAAACAGTAAGAATCATCGTACCGAGCGCTCGAACCAGGTGCCGTCTGACCGAACTGCCACCCGACCGGGCAGCCACCCGACCAAGGCGCCACTCGGCCGAACTGCCACCCGGGCGAGTTGCCACCCGAGCGACCAGCCTATTCTTCCCTTTCCACTTTGGGAAACCCTATAAATACCCATCACTTTCCACTTTGGGGAAAGTGTCAGCTCACATTCTCTCTCCACTCGAACCAGCCTCTATTTCTTCATATTTCTCGCGATTCTTGTAAGTTTTCTCTTAGATTCTTGTACTTTCTTGATCTACACGCACTCCTACACCTTTCTATCTTTCGAATCTTAACTTTTAACCATGAAATCATAGATTTGAGGTGTTCTAGGATGATGTGATCATGTGTTCTTAGGAACTTCATGTTTTGGATTCAATCCACCAAGAACAAATTGAATCTGAACGATTTCCACAAGAGTAATCAATGTTTTCATACAAATCTAAGTGTTTTCAAGTATAAAAGAGTTGAAAGGAATGTCTATCCTAACATGTCACATCTTTTACACTCAATGCGCTCGAACCCAATGGAACCAGACCTAATGCTGATCGTCTACTTATTCGTAGCGAAGTATCAGTGCTAGATCCAAGTTCCATTTAAAAGATAGTGATTTCGGGTTTGGACACGAACAACCGTCTCGAACAATGCACTGACGGACTAGGGTGATTCCTATTCAGTCAGGTCATTAGGGACAAGATGGGGTTCCCATTGTTTAAACCAGTCATCACAACGCCTCGCCCAAGTTACAACACTTCAAACAAGATCAAGTAACAGCACGACCAAGTTGTTGGGACGAGTTGTCATCCGACCGGACTGCTGTCCGACCGGGTTGCCATCCGCTCGACCCACCGTCCGATCGGGTTGCATCTTGATTCATTTAAAACTTAAACAATTTTCGACATGTTCAGTAACAGGGTTGCCACCCGATCGGATGGATATCCGACCGAGTGACCGCCCTACTGTTGATTTGTTCTCACTAAGAAACCTCGCCATTCGAGTCGCCGTCCGATCGAACGACCGTTCAACCGACCGACCTGAAGGGTAGAGATACTTCTCTGTTTTCTAAATACTACAACGAAAACTTCAAAAGTCAAGCCATCATACACAAACACATCCTTCTCAAAGGAAGAAACAATCCACTAGAAAGGTCAACCGATCGGATGACCATCCGAGCGGACTGTCACTCGAACGAACGACTGTCCGATAGGACTATCATCCGATCGAATTGCTGTCCTACCCACTTGCACTCGGTATCGTTTTATGCGTCACTTATCGTTATACTATAAATCTGTTCAGGCTAACCCTACTCTCTAGCGCTCCCTTCAATCCATCAACCGCTGTGAGTATACTCGAACCCTTTTTGGCTTTATGCACTTTTGGGTGTTACATACGTTACGAATATTCAAATCACATTGAACACACTACTCTATACTACTTAAACGCTAATCGTTACTGCATGTTATACGTGGTTTAATGAATGCTTGTTTGTTATGTTTACACATGGATTGCTGTCTACCTGCCTTAGCAACGATAGTACTATAGTTTGGACTCAGCACCTGTTAGAAGGGGTTGTTAAGGACAATTACTTACATGGATTACGGTGGTAATCATGTATTGCGAATTGCCTCGGGCAGTCAACCCGCAGTCATTGGTATCGATATATCTATGTCGATAACTAACGTGCTTCATTTCACTATGCGTACGTGCTGGTTATGCGTAAACGAATTCGAACTTGATTATATCATATGAAACTTGTATGCTCACCTTTACACTATGTGTATTGACTTTTACTTTAACATATGTGGCGGGTGCTTAAGTTGTTTATATGTTTAGCTGGCTGTGAAATTGAGGCTAGGAAAGGTCTAGGACGCTCTTTGTGCTGTGATGAAATCGAAGCTAGGAAAAGGGGTCCTAGAAACCAATAAATAAACTATCTATGTGTAAATCTGAGTTGTCAGAAAAGAACTACTTGACTAGATTTTGTCTGTAATAATTATATTATCTCATGTGACATGGTATGTTACATGTTGCTTTGAATATTTGGTAATTATAGTTGTTGTGGAAACTTCTGGACAATGTGTTTCGCTCAGTGCCATGCCCCGATGTTTTCGCCATCGGTTGGGGTGTGACAGATTGGTATCAGAGCCATAACTATAGGGAATTTGGTAAGACTCGACCTAGTATGGGTCAACGTCTTAGAGACCTAGTCTATAGTTAGGAACCAACACACCGACTTGTGCATATCCGGTAGGGATTATGTACAAGCTCATTGTTACATCTCGCCTATGCTACTCTGTCACTGCACTCGAATTTTCATATATGAATGAACCATTAAGTCAAGATTAGGTGTGAAAACCGCAAACTCTCGACTAAATTGCTTGCTCGACCCGCATTTTCATCTATAAACACGAGATATTGCGTTGAAATAGGAGTGAAATCCATACTTTGACGCATAAATCTCTTGTATTTTATCAAAAACAGGAACAAGGTTGTTAAGTTAGGGGTGAAACCCGAACCTTGACTACTTATTCCGCCTTATTTTGTTTTACAAAACTCTCACCAAGGTCTCGACGGACTCCAATGATCTGACGATACGCCGAAACTGGAAGGATACGTGTCATAAGCCCAAGAATCGAGGCGAAAGCACAGTCCCGAAGGTCAAAGTGTGCGCAGATGGTCTTTGTGAATAGTTGAATCACCTTGGTTAGTCAATGTCTATCTAGCCGCAGACGATATATTTCTTGATTTTTATATGTTTCGATTCTGAGCCCGCAACTGCTGACTCTGATGGTTCGTCGATTTTATGTGTTTATGTACATATTTACCTGTTTATATGTTGGATTTTGATGACATATTCGATTTTCATTATTCTCTTTGATCGACACACACGACTCGCACTGCTCATCTACCTCAGAACGCTGACAAATCACTCAGTTGTGGACGACCTTATGCTACGTTATACGCTTATACTATACTACTCGACATGTTAACCACGATCGCCCATCTCGAACGCTCACAGGACTTTGAATAATAGGTTTCTATATTTTGACTACATCCCATGATTACATACGTATGTGCTTCTGTGTTTCTGTGCCCTATGTGCTTACGTGCTTATGTGTTATGTGCCTCTGTGCTTATATGAATATGTGATTATGTGTCAATATGATTATGTGACTATGTTCCTGAGCTTTAGTGGTACTAGACGTGTGAGGTGAGATTCGACTATGACGTGTCTGAGACCTATGACGATGTCTGTTGCAGACAATGTCGACTGGACCCTCATCTGGACCCCGTCACCCACGACTCTCTCATCAAGAGCAAAGAGACAAACGTCTTGGTGCTATCATCGCTAAGCAAGTAGCAAAAGCCGTGGGTGAAGTATACGAGAATGGGAGCAAATTCGTCTGAAGAGTCCAGAACCGAAGCTCCTAAAGCTACACCCAAAGCTGCCTTCAGTTTCAAACAGTTTAAGGCATGCAGGCTGAAAGAATTCTCTGGCGAAGATGGCCCCACGGCATTGTTCCAATGGTTTGATTCCATCGAGGTCACACTACAACAGAGCGGTTGCCCCGACGAACTCCGTACTCTAAATGCTACCGGCGTCTTCCAGTCCCGCGCACTAGACTGGTGGACGGCCGAAGGAACGATGCAGCCTACGGTCTGTCGTGGGACGAGCTCAAGGAAGTCATGCTGGAAGAATTATGCCCTCCTCATGAGCGCCAAAAGTTAGAAGATGAATTCTGGCACATAAAGCAGAAGGATGGTGAAAACGTTGCTCTCACTGCTCGCTTTAAGCAGCTCAGTATTATCTGTCCTGATCAAGTCAAGACTCCGAAGATCGCAATCAAGAAGTATATCCGAGCCCTGCCTGAATGTGTTGCTGATTTCGTGCAAGCGGCCAAGACAACAACGATCGAGGAAACCTACCTACTGGCCGCTGAAATCAACGACAAGCGGGTCAAGGTTGGTGTCTGGGATAAGACTTCAAAGAACCCGCATCAAGCTACCACCGCCGCACCAACTGCTGAAACCGCCACCGCATCGAGCAACAAGAGGAAGAACAAGAGAAAGAGCAACTCAAACAACAAGAACTTTGCGATCACTGCTGCACCAATTCAAGTTGTACCAGCTCAACAGCAACATCGTCAAGTAGCGGCGCCTGTGGCAAATGCCCCGCTTGCTAAGCGTGCATATACTGGGCCACACCCGCTTTGCCCTACTTGCACCTACCACCACCCGACTAGCATCGCTTGCCGATTCTGTGCTCATTGCAATATGTACGGCCATTTCACTACCAACTGCCGTGCTCGACAAGCTCCTGCTCATCAAGCTCTTCTCACCGCCCCTCAGGGTCAACAAGCTCCTCCGGCACCCACGGTCAACGCCAGAACCTGCTTCACATGTGGCGATCCTAACCATTTCGCTAACATGTGCCCGAACAGGGTTGTGAAACAAGAGCCCCAGCAGCAGCAGCCTCAGCAACAACAACAGCAGCAGCAACAGCAACAAGCAGCACGTGCTCGAACTTTCAACATCAATGTGCGCCAGGCCCAGGCTAACAACAATGTGGTCAATGGTACGTTCCTCGTGAATGGTATTTATGCTTCATGTCTGTTTGATACTGGTGCCGATAAGTGTTTTGTATCGTTTGAGTTCGAAAAGCTCCTTAACCGTAAGCGCGCCCATCTCCCCTCGACGTTCGATGTCGAAGTTGCTACCGAAAAAAGCGTCGCTGTCAATTATGTTCTTCGTGATTGTACCCTCGAGCTCAACAATCACATCTTTCCAATCGACCTTATTCCGATGCAACTCGGAAGTTTCGATGTCATAGTAGGCATGGACTTTCTTCGCGAAAACCATGCTGAAGTTGTATGCTTTGACAAGATGATCCGATTCTCGCTCGCTAATGGAGACCAGTTATGTGTGTATGGTGAAGTTGCTTCGAAGAAATTGCAGCTCATGTCATGCATCCAAGCTAGCAGGTATCTCCACAAGGAATACCAAGCTTTCTTGGCCAATATCGTAGTAGCGGAGAAAAAGGAAGTTAAGGAAGTAAACCTGGTACCCGTTGTTTGTGAATTTCCTAACGTTTTCCCTGATAATCTCCCCGGACTCCCTCCGAGTCATGATATTGACTTCCGCATCCACCTCATTCCTGGAGCCAATCCTGTTGCTAGAGCTCCTTACCGACTCGCACCGTCAGAAATGCGTGAACTCTCGAGTCAACTCCATGAATTGCTTGATAAAGGCTTTATTCGCCCTAGCACCTCTCCTTGGGGCGCACCAGTCCTCTTCGTCAAAAAGAAGGATGGGTCGTTCCGGATGTGTATCGACTATAGGGAGCTGAACAAGCTGACAATCAAGAATCGCTATCCTCTACCCCGCATTGACGATTTATTCGACCAGCTATAAGGTGCCACGTCTTTTTCCAAGATTGATCTACGTTCAGGCTACCACCAACTACGCATTCAAGAGGAAGACATCCCCAAAACCGCTTTTCGCACTCGCTACGGCCACTATGAGTTCGTTGTTATGCCTTTCTAACAAACGCACCCGCTGTTTTTATGGATCTTATGAATCGCGTGTGTAAACCTTTTCTCGATCGTTTCGTTATCGTGTTCATCGACGATATCCTAATCAATTACAAGTCGAAAACCGAACACGCGCAACATCTACGTTTGGTTCTCGAGCTACTCCAAGGGAATCGACTCTACGCCAAGTTCTCCAAGTGAGAATTTTAGATAGAGGAGGTTCAATTCCTCGGACACATTGTCAATAGTCAAGGTATTCACGTCGACCCCGCGAAGATCAAAGCTGTCAAGAGTTGGGTTACACCTAAGAACCCGACTGAAGTCCGTTCTTTTCTCGGACTAGCGGGTTATTATCGTCGATTTATCGAAGGATTCTCTAAAATCGCCGTGCCGCTTACTGCTCTTACGCATAAAGACAAGCCTTTTGTTTGGGGAACTGAACAAGAGACCGCCTTTCGAACCCTCAAGAACATGCTTTGCAATGCTCCTATCCTCACGCTACCTGAAGGGAACGATGACTTCTTAGTCTATTGTGATGCCTCGAACCTTGGTCTCGGCTATGTTCTCATGCAACGGGACAAGGTTATTGCGTACGCATCTCGTCAGCTCAAGATCCACGAGAAGAACTATACAACCCACGATCTCGAGCTAGGCGCAATTGTTTTTGCGTTAAAGATTTGGCGACACTACCTCTATGGTACCAAATGTACGATCTTCACAGATCATAGGAGCCTACAACATATCTTTGACCAGAAGGAACTTAATATGCGTCAACGCCGATGGGTAGAACTTCTCAACGATTACGATTGTGAGATTCGTTATCATCCTGGCAAAGCAAATGTCATTGCCGACGCTCTTAGCAGATGGAGCTATTTGCATAGTACCCGTAATGTTCAGGCCCAATTTGATTTTGAAACCCTCATCCGCGAAGCTCAGCATGCTTGTTTTAATGAACGCACTCTGAAGAAGGAACGAATCTATCACGATGGAGCTCAGCATGTGAATAAGCCAAATGGGATATTCCATTACCTGGACCTAATTTTGATCCCTAAACAGACCGAATTGTGAAAAATTTTGATGGACGAAGCCCACAAATCCCGGTATTCTATTCATCCCGGTGCCGACAAAATGTACCAGGACCTTCGCTACAAGTACTGGTGTCCGGGCATGAAAAAGGATATTGCCCTCTACGTTGGGAAGTGCCTGACTTGTACAAGGGTCAAGGCTGAACACCAAAGACCCTCTGGCTTACTCGAACAACCCCCAATCCTTATATGGAAGTGGGAGAGTATAGCTATGGACTTCGTAACGAAACTTCCGTGCACGTCATCAGGTCACGACAGCATTTGGGTTGTTGTTGATCGTTTTACTAAATCCGCTCACTTTTTGCCAATACAGGAAGACTATAAGGTGGAACGATTAGCCCGAATCGACACCAAAGAAATTATCTGTCGACATGGGACGCCTCGCGACATCATCTCTGACCGTGATGCTTGATTTACCTCGCGACTGTGGGAAATGTTTCAAGTGGCTCTCGGTACTACGCTTAACCTAAGTACCGCATTCCACCCTCAAACCGAAGGTCAGACTGAAAGAACAATCCGTACTCTTGAAGACATGCTTTGTTCGTGTGTCATAGATTTCGGTGGTAATTGGGATGCATACCTGCCGTTAGTCGAATTCTCGTATAACAACAGTTATCATTCCAGCATCCAAATGGCATCATTCGAGGCTTTATATGAAAGAAGATGTCGATCGCCTATTGTGTGGCACGAGATTGGTCACTCGTAACTAACCAGTCCCGAGCTATTGCAAGAAACAACAGACAAAATCTTCCAAATTCGAGACAATCTAACGAAAGCTCGGAATCGTCAGAAAAGTTACGCCGATGGACGACGCAAGTCCCTTGAATTTGACGATGGCGACCATGTACTCCTAAAGGTATCACCTTGGAAGGGTGTGGTCAGATTCGGAAAAAGAGGAAAGCCCGCGCCTCGATAATGAGGACCCTTTAAGATTCTGGAAAGGATCGGCAAAGTGGCTTACAGACTTGAACTACTGGAGGAACTTAACAACGTTCACCTGACTTTCCACGTTTCTAACCTCCAAAAGTGTCTGGCTGATGATGATTTACACGTGCCTCTTGAGGACCTACAAGTGAACGAAACATTACACTTCGTGGAAAAGCCTGTTGAAATCATGGACCGACAAACAAAGCAGCTCAGGCGCTCACGCATTCCAATTGTGAAGGTTCGCTGGGAAGGCAAACGAGGCGTAGAGTTCACTTGGGAACTCGAGAGTGACATGAAGGCGAAGTACCCGCAGCTGTTTGTTACGACTTCAACCTAATTTCGGGACGAAATTCCCTTAACAAGGGGAGGCTGTAACACCCCGTGTTCTCAGGGAAGTCAAAGTCAAGGTCAAAGTCAACGACCGATCGCACGACTTGACTTATAGTGAATTCGTTTTATGTGTTTATTTTAGTTGTATTATGTGGAGTAATCATCAAAATCGCAGTAATAGGCGTGTATTATTCGCTATTTAATCGACTTACTACTGTGAATTATAGGAAGTAACAATGCGATAAAGTTAATTAAACGATAATCAACCTAATGCCAATCAAATCGACATCAAATCATAACACGAATCACAACTCGAAATATGTGTTCTGGATACTGTTTATGTGTGTGTGCCCTCTATGTGTTACTTGTGCGTGTTTATTTATGTTTATGTGGTGATCAATCGAAACGCAATCGAAACTCAATCGCAAATCGAATCGCAAACGCCAAACGAAGGAAAAGTAGGATGATTGTATGTTAGATATAGTAGTTGGGATTAAAAGTAATTTGATAAGCAACTCTATCGCATCGCTCGCTCAAATCGCATCGCAACGCGCTACGCGCGAATCGAAACAGTAAAACTCGTCGCACCGAGCGCTCAAACCAGGTGCCGTCCGACTGAACTGCCACCCGACCGGGCAGCCACCCGACCGAGGCGCCACTCGGCCGAACTGCCACCCGAGCGACCAGTCTATTCTTCCCTTTCCACTTTGGGAAACCCTATAAATATCCATTACTTTCCACTTTAGGGAAAGTGTCAGCTCACATGCTCTCTCCACTCGAACCAGCCTCTATTTCTTAAGATTTCTCGCGATTCTTGTAAGTTTTCTCTTAGATTCTTGTACTTTCTTGATCTACATGCACTCCTACACCTTTCTATCTTTCGAATCTTAACTTTTAACCGTGAAATCACTAGATTTGAGGTGTTCTAGGATGATGTCATCATGTGTTCTTAGGAACTTCATGTTTTAGCTTCAATCCACCAGGAACAACTTGAATCTGAACGATTTCCACAAGAGTAATCAATGTTTTCATACAAATCTATGTGTTTTCAAGTATAAAATAGTTGAAAGGAATATCTATCCTAACATGTCACATCTTTTACACTCAATGCACTCGAACCCAATGGAACCGGACCTAATGCTGATCGTCTACTCATTCTTAGCGATGTATCAGTGCTAGATCCAAGTTCCATTTGAAAGATAGTGATTTCGGGTTTGGACACGAACAACAGTCTCGAACCGTGCACTGACAGACTAGGGTGATTCCTGTTCGGTCAGGTCAATAGGGATCAGATGGGGTTCCCATTGTTTAAACCAGTCATCACAACGTCTCGCCCAAGTTACAACACTTCAAACAAGATCAGGTAACAGCACGACCAAGTCGATGGGACGAGTTGTCATCCGACCGGACTGTTGTCCGACCGGGTTGCCATCCGCTCGACCCACCGTCCGATCGGGTTGCATCTTGATTCATTTAAAACTTAAACAATTTTCAACATGTTCAGTAACAGGGTTGCCACCCGGTCGGATGGACTTCCGACCGAGTGACCGCCCTACTATGGATTTGTTCTCACTAAGAAACCTCGCCATTCGAGTCGCCGTCCGATCGAACAACCGTTCGACCGATCGACCTGAAGGGTACAGATACTTCTCTGTTTTCTAAATACTACAACGAAAACTTCAAAAGTCAAGCCATCATACACAGACACATCCTTCTCAAAGGAGGAAACAATCCACTCGAAAGGTCAACCGATCGGATGACCATCCGAGCGGACTGTCACTCGAACGAACGGTTGTCCGATCGGACTATCATCCGATCGAACTGCTGTCCTACCCACTTGCACTCGGTATCGTTTTACGCGCCGCTTATCGTTATACTATAAATCTATTCAGGCTAACCCTACTCTCTAGCGCTTCCTTCAATCCATCAACCGCTGTGAGTATACTCGAACCCTTTTTGGCTTTATGCACTTTTGGGTGTTACATACGTTACGAATATTCAAATCACATTGAACACACTACTCTATACTACTTAAACGCTAATCGTTACTGCATGTTATACGTGGCTTAATGAATGCTTGTTTGTTATGTTTACACATGGATTGTTGTCTACCTGCCTTAGCAACGATAGTACTATAGTTTGGACTCAACACCTGTTCGCAGGGGTTGTTAAGGACAATTACTTACATGGATTACGGTGGTAATCATGTATTGCAAATTACCTCGGGCATTCAACCCGCAGTCATTGGTATCGATAGATCTATGTCGATAACTAACGTGCTTCATTTCACTTTGCGTACGTGCTGGTTATGCGTAAACGAATTCGAACTTTATTATATCATATGAAACTTGTATGCTCATCTTTACACTATGTGTATTGACTTTTACTTTAACGTATGTGGCAGGTGCTTAAGTTGTTTATATGCTTAGCTAGCTGTGAAATTGAGGCTAGGAAAGGTGTAGGACGCTCTTTGTGCTGTGATGAAATCGAAGCTAGGAAAAGGGGTCCTAGAAACCAATAAATAAATTATCTATGTGTAAATCTGAGTTGTCGGAACAGAACTACTTGACTAGATTTTGTCTGTAATAATTATATTATCTCATATGACATGGTATGGGACATGTTGCTTTGAATATTTGGTAATTATAGTTGTTGTGGAAACTTCTGGACAATCTGTTTCGCTCAGTGCCACGCCCCGATGTTTCCGCCATCGGTTGGGGTGTGAGATTTTATCTTTATATGCTTATTTTTTTTATCTTGATGTCTAACCTAGGGCGTTAGGTTATAAAATTTGCTAGGGGTTTTTTCGAACGTAACTGTGCTGGTCGTGTCTTGTCTGTTTTCATCGATTTAATTCTTTATCGGTTTTGAAGTTTTAAAAGTCATAGAAAATATAGAAGAGGCATGTCTGCAATCAAGGGTTGGGATATATTACATTGTGGCTTAAGTTGTGTTGCATACATTGATGAGTGATGAGAGATTTAGTTATAATTAGAGAAGAGTTTGTGTGTACTTTTTGTTGTTTATTTGCCGTGCAAGTAAACAAATTATAATTGTTAAATGAACCTGTTGGATAAGTTTGAAAGAGTTTATTAGTTGAGGTAAGGCACCAAGCGATGTGGAAAAATGTATGATAATTGGTTTGAAAGAGTTGTTGCTTGGCTCGATGATGAAGCATAACTTATTTGAGAGAAATTAATTCCTCGATGTTTGGTGTTACTTATCTCGATAATGAGAACTTGCTATCATTGGTTAATAATATGAGATATAAATTCATGATCTAAAGCCACCGAAGCTTGCCACGGTGTTTAGAGGCCGTGATGATGCAAATAATATTGCATGTTAGTTGTTTAGGTGTGCCAAGTATTATTACTTGTAGCCGCAATGGATAACCAATTATGAGCCTAAACGATTTACGGTCATGTTTAGTTTCTGTTCATTTTTTGGTATTATATTATAATTATAATTAATATCTGATGATAGGCAAAGGAATGAATAGTGTTTTATGGCATTTTTGGTCTTTTGCTTTTTCTTGGGGGCATTTTGGATTTTTAATACCTGCTGATTATTAACGCTTAGGCCACGTGTTGACTGGGTTTGTGTATTAGCCAAGTGTTGAGTGGGTTTTCTTCCCTGTGCAAAGGGTTTCTTTATAATCTAATAATAAGCAAAGGGGATGAAGCGTGTTTTACGACATCTTGGGTATTTTGTGTTTGCTTGGAGGCATTTTGGGTTTTTGGTACCTACTGGTAACTAAAGTCGTTGTTGGTTTTGTTAAATTTAACATTTTCTTGACTTTGGGCCACGTTTTGGCTAGCTTTGGTATTTTGAATTTGCATTTGCTTTTGCTTTGGGGCATTTGGGGTTCTTACATTTTATCTCTTCTTAGTGTACCTGCTGGCAGTACTGTAACCTAGCTGTTGTGTGAGGGTACATATGTTGAGACACCTCTAGAGATGGAAGCGATTGTCGTATGGCATCCAAAGCCTTCGAAGCTAGCCATGGTGTTTAAAGGCTATGATGATGCAAAAACAAATTGTGTCCGTTGTCTAGGCATGGCAAGTATTAGTATTTGCAGCCACAATGGATAACCCATTCTGAGCCTAAACGATTTACATTAGTGAGAAACTGTTTTTTCACTCGATGTATACTCTTATTATATGATTTTAAGGAAATTACGTATTAAATAAGTGGATGATGCTTCTAAGTTGTTTCAAAAGATATGCCGAAAGGAGTATGAACTGAATTAGTGGAGGTATGGAACTATGGTGCACGGATTTTATAGAAATGGTCGGAAAACTGATTCTGAAATTTGGGTCGAGGGGATGTTACGAAGAGGGTATCAGCTAAGCGAGTCTACAAAGTTGTTTTAAGGACGAGCATTATTATTGTGGCCTATAATTTGTTCATGTTTGAACTTCAATTATTTATATATTAAATTATATTAGATGGATTGATTGAAATCACATCTGCTGAAATTTGAATTTGTTGTCAGAGGCTGTGATGATGCAAAAAAACTTGTGTGTTCGTTGTTTAGGCGTGGCAAGTATTATTACTTGCAGCCACAATGGAAAGCCAATTCTGAGCCTTAATGATTAACGATAGTGAGAAACTGTTTTTCACTCGAAGTATCCTTTTATAATATGACTAGATCGAGATGGAGAGGTCGAAGGTGTTGGGGGAGATCTTCAGCAGGGGTGGGCGATTGGATATACTTGAGTAGACAACATTGAGGTCGCGTGGGTGTGGGTGGTGGTGGCAGTGGAAGGTAGTGGTGGTGAGTGTCTACAAATATACGCCGTTCTTGAGGTATATTTCCTTACCTTTTTTTGATCTCCATTGTTGCTTTATGTTGTTTCTTGCGGCTTACATTCTCTTTTTTGAACCTGCTGGTACTTTCAGTTTCATCATTATTATAATGTTGTTTATTGTTACGGTGTGGAATCCTAACTCAATTATCTTCACTCTTGAATTAGAATTGGGAACCTGTTGTTATCTCCATTCACTACTTCTAAATACAAATCTGATGGTCGGTGTTGTGGTTGTGGGTGTTGCGTTTCAAGGTTTATCTTTTTTTAACCTGCTTCATTGTTGTATTTGTTTAACTTTTATTTGGTTCTAATGGTTGTGAATGTTTCTTTTTGCCTTAATTTTGCATTGTTTGGGAAACATGTGTCGCTTTTGTGGTTTTGCTTATTTGGGTGTTCTAGATGTTGATGCTTCTAAGTTGTCTCAAAAGATATGGCGAGAGGGGTATGAATCGAAGCAGCGGACGTATGAAACTATGGTGCATGGATTTTAAAGAAATGGTTCCGATTCCTAAATTTGGGTCGAGGGGATGTTATGAAGAGGGTATCATCCAACCAAGTCTACAAAAAAGTTGTTTCAAAGATGAGCATTACCCAATATTGGCAAAATGGATGGAATTGTACATGGTACCTTTAGATATATGGTTGTGAATGGTTTACCTTATGATGGTTTTTGTTGTGTTTAGCGGTGTATGGATAAGAGGGTATGTAAAACTGAACCTTTTACAATTGCTTTAAAAGCTCATCACTGAAATGGGTTATTCACTTATTCGAATCATCATTGATGTTGTTTAGAAGGCATGATTTGCAATTGCCAATCTAATGTTTTCACAACTTTAGGCCAATTTACGTTAGAAAAAAGAAACATATATCTTTCTTCCTGGTTTGTGATATGTAAAGGGTAAAAGCAAACTGAAGAAGCAAAAAGATCTTGCCGCAATGATTCGTGGGGATGTTCAAAGTACAACAATGAAGTAGACTATTCGAAAGCCCCAATGCCTCTCGCACAACGCGAGTGATTGAAAAACACTAGTTAATTTATTAAACTAGTTATTAATAAAAATGATTAAAATATATTTTACAATGAAATTTGATCTTAATTATTTATTAGTTATAATATTACTTATAAGGGTAAAATGGTAATTTAATTTTAATAAAATGCATAAATATGTAATATATATATATGGTTTAGGATGAGAAAATATGTAACTTATATAATATTAATGAAAGGACCGTGTTCGCGACCTAACTGAGTCGGTTCAGAGGAATTCCATCAAATACAGGTACGGAAAACAAGTATTTGACTTATAAACAGCTGAATCTTCACTTTAACACTGATTTGTATTGATATGGAAACAATTACAATCAGTTCTCACACCGGCAGCACCTCGGTATGGAAATTACACAAATGTTACTCTTAATTTCGCTTGACACTAACCTCCTATATATAGGGAATGGGATTTCGCTTCAGCATAACTCAAGCGAAATCTTAACATGTTGATTTCGCTTGAGCTGCTTCAAGCGAAATCCTTTACATACAAATACCTTCAAGCGAAATCTTGCTAACTCTCTCTCATTCTCTCGTTCTACGTGCCCTGATTTATTCTAACTAGTTTAAGACTCGATACAAGACGAAGTCGACAGATGTAGTGCACCAACAGACTCCCCCTCAGATGTTGACGAGTCGACTATCGAGTCACCAATGCTGTGTCTTCACATCTTCATTCTTGATCAGTCTTTGGGCTTTTCTCTCTCTATCTTCTTCTCCAGATTCACTTGGCTCTATCAGACTCCCCCTCACGATTTGCTGGTATTCATTTGTTCTTCAGCAACATCTTCAGGATCGTTGTCTAATCTACACAGGCTTTCAGAATTGATTTTCAGGATTGAAACTTGACTCTCTTCCAACAGAGATTTTCAGAATATCGAAACCTGGCTACCTGCACAATCTTAACCCAGAAATAAATTTTCTAATTTTATCATATATCAAATACCTGTGCACCAACGCATGTCTCACAATCACTAAAACAAACATACAATTTCAACATATCAGGCTCTCTCTCAAATATCTATGATGAACCACTTGAAGAAGGTTAGATTTAATGAAAACAGTTAGATTTACACAAACACTCCCACTCAAATGCTGCTCATCATGTTTAGCACTTGGAATTTTGAAAATCAGTTTTCCAACATCAGTTGTCGAAAATCTTTTTGGATTTTTCAAAAAAAATTATGCTAAAACACACTAAAAAACTTTTTTTGAATTTTCTGAGAGACTAAAATGCAGAAATAAAATATTTACAAACAATATTTTTTGTGAGTTTGTGCAAGAGGATCATATCAGTTTCTGAGACAAATCACCAACACCGTTAAGCTTGATTTCATTTTAAGTTCTAAACAATTCACTTAGATTGTCAGTATATTGATCCACTTAAATTTTCACACAAAGTTCAACTGATCCGAGATACGATATTAATGTTTTAAGCACTTGAACTTATTCGTGTGTCCCACTACTTGAATATACTCCCGTATCCAGATCCCAATATTCAGTCTTACAGGTGAGTATACCACAGATGATATCTGTAAGGGGAATAAATTATGCAACCGTGATAGCTCAGGTCAGAACTTCCGTTCAGCAGAGAGCCTAGTTGACTTTTAGGTGTGTCCCCTTTAGAGGATCTTTTGAATTACAACAGCCATGATTAGCATTTTTCAATGTTTCATCATTTTTAGCTGAGGGTGAGCTATATTTCAAGCAAATGTAAAGTATTCTCCGGGGACTAGGCCATTGCTTCCGCAAAATCAGAAGTCCCGAGATAATACCCCAGATATCACTGAGCATAAAGACCTAGTATCTCAGAATAAGGGACCTTTCAAACAAGATTTCAGGGGTTACCTATATATCCAAGTTTGTGTTAACCCACAAAACAAGCAAGTTTGAAATTTAGGTTTATATCTCGTCACAATCTACTAAATGTGCAAAAACCTACTGACATATCCACAGTAAGATTGTTTATCACATTTTTCTTTACATTTCTTTAGCATGTTGTGATAGTCCACTGATGTACTATCATTTCCTCTTATATGCAACAAAAACTCATTTTTGAATTTTATCATGTTTTTGTCTTTTTCAAATTTTCAACTGTTTTTGGATTTTCTGAAAAATTTACTCCCCCTAAAATGCAAACACATTTTAGGAAATTTGAAAATAAACTATACAATAAAGTGACAACTGATATCGAATTGCATCAAATCTCCATTCACTTGGCATAAACAATCAGAACTCCCCCTATCACAAAACTATTTTCTCATTTAGATTTCAAAACACTTAAGTTTGTTTTAATCAAAATGATTTTTCCGGAAAATAAGTTTTAATGATATAAACATTTGTAGATTCGGGGTGTGGTTCATCACATTGTCTATTCTTAACCATTTGTAGCAGATCAAGTACAAATTAATGTCCTTGATTTACCACTTGCAAGTATGCACCATCTATATCAATTGTAAAAATTACCACATGTAAAACACAATATCACTTGTAAGAATATTACGTCTACATCACCATTTTACCAATCAGAATGCCGATTCCTGCTTCGCACTTACCAACCTGGAAGCTCCGGCGTAGTCATACAATCTGTAAACATCCAAACACTATCAAAATCTTTCACAAAATCTATCTTAACAAGAATGATGCCGATTCCTGATCCACGATATAAACTTGGGATCTCCGGCATAGTCATAAGACTATCATGGAAAACAAACTTCCACCCAAGTCTTCTTAGACTTGGTGGCTTCCAATTCTTGGGCAGTAGGATTGTAAGTTGCCTTTTTAGTTGCATAAAAATCTTTAACCCCCTTAACTTTCCCATTCAACATTTTCCCAAAAATTTTCTTAACACTTCCATTGAATGTTTTCTCGACATCAAACTTAGTTTTCTCTGTGTAAAACTGATTCGAGATATCAACCTTACCCACTTTCTGTTTAACTTCTTCAAATTTCAGTGATGGAAACTCATCATCATTCACTGAAATTTTCACCTCAACCTGTGGCTCTTCTGGCTTTGTGGAACCAGATTCATCGCCGTCAATCGCATCAATTTTCTTAACAACCCACACTTGGTTGTCATTCTCTTTCTTTTTATAAAAATTCTTTTTAGAACACTCACCAACCTCATAAGTTGAATTTTCAAAAATTTTAAGTCTGTCGGTTGGTTGTTCAACATCAACAACCTTTTGTTTCAATTTCTGAGAAACTCCCTGTTTTGTTTTGGCATTTTTCTGGCAATTCCATGCAATGTGACCATTTTCATTGCACTTGTAACAGGTACGAGTCTCTCTTTGATAAAACAATTCAGTTCCATTCTTCTTCTTTTCAGCAAGAAACTCTTGATTTGATTGTCTCCAGAATGGTTTCTTCTGTTCCTCTTCGGCACTTCCACCTGACACAAATTCTGTTTTTGTTTTAGAATTTTTCAAATTTTTATAATTTTCTGGTAGAACAAAACCAAGACCTTTCTTTTTGTAGCTACGATTTTGGTTAGGTTTCTTTTGAAAACCAGAACCCGAATTGTAACCCTTTTTCTTGTTTAGACGTTGTTGAACTCTTGAAGTGTACTTTTTAGGTTTTTCAGTAAGATTTAAATCTTTTATTTCAGAAATATTAATTTCTGTCATTTTGAAAACCTTTTTGATCATGTCAAAACGAACACCTTTTATTGGAAACTCTTTGTCAGAGTATAATTTGTCCGAATCATTTAAAGTGTATGCAACTTCAAATGTTTCATCATCCAAATTTGCTTTCGATAACAAAAATTCTTTACTATAAGACCGTTTAACCGACGACTGTGAACTGTTGACCGACGAACTCGAACTTTTGACAGACGAACTTGAACACCCAGACTCAGACTTTGACTCAGACTCCTCCTCAGTGTCTAACACCTGATCAACCACCTTTTTGATTAACTCAGACTCATGATCAGTATCGGATGAGGTAAATGTGACATCAATGTTATCTGGTAAAACGTCAGTTGTGTCGGTTTTTAGCTTTATATTGACTGCTTTTTCAAGTTGCTCCTCGTTTGGTTTTCTAGGAGAATACCCTTCCCAAATTGGAGGTGGACACTTGTTAAAGCTAACAGTCGGTTTCTTACCACTATCTTTCTTTTTCATTGACTTCTCGTCTTGAAAAACTTCCATACCTGCAACAGTTGGGTAAATACGATCAATGAGATAATCAGAACTAGAATAACTTTGTAATAAACGTCTAATTCTCTCATTTTCAATCTTCTCTGTTTCCAACTCTTGCTTCCATTTAGCACTCTCTTCGATGTAGAAGTTAATAGCTTTTTGCTTCGTCATCAATGTTGCATTCATCATTGTCAGTGCTTGTTCTCGTTCTGAATTTGTCTTTTGAAGACCAGTTACTGTTTTGTTCAAGATATCATAAGATTCTTTCACATAGTTAAGATTGAACAGTAACTGCTCCTTCTTCTTCTCATACTCAGCAATAATGTCGTCTTTTGCAACACATTCCTTGCATACTTCTAAACACTTCTCACAAGGCTTGACGACTTCCACAATCTTATCAACTTCAATTGTCTTTATCACTTCAATCACTTTTTCTTCTTCTTTCACCTTCTCAGCTTCAGTAGTCTTTTCAGCAACACTTTCAACATTGTCTTTCTGAATACCATCTTCAGATTTCTTTAGTTGTTGTTCTTTAGCAGCTCGTTTCTCCTTTAGTTTCTCCATTCGATCTGCAAAATAGAAATGAAAACTTTCAGGAGAAAGATGAGTTTTAGCAACATTAATATGTTTCTCTTCCTCATCATCACTGCTACTATCAACTGATGTTTGATCAAACTCTACAGATTTTCCAGAATCAGCATCTGATACACCAGAATCAGACGGTGTTTGATCAAATACAACTTCTTTTTCTGAAATAACAACATTTTGAACACTCTCATCAGAACTTTGTAGACTTTCATCAGCACTTTCTGAAATTTCTCCAGATCTCTCTGAAAATTTATCAGTACTATCTGACTCTTCATCTGTTGACACAGATTTTTCATCTTCACTTTTCACATTCTCCCCGATAGATCTCATCCAAGTAGTAAACAAATCTGGCTCTCGGATGATCTTGGCAATGAAAGCTTTGAACTCTCCTTTTTCATCCACAAACATATCCCAACTAAAACCTTCTGGTAGTTTCTCATCATCTTGATCGACTATGCATGCTTTGCTAACAGGAGATATATAGTTACTCCAGTTGAAATCTACCAAACATCCTCTCTTTGAATCCTCAATTTTTCTACCATGAGCCGTTTGTGAGTCTTGTGACTGACCAACTTGCTGATAAATGGCTTTCCGGTAGTAATCGTCTTTTCCGAACGGATTCTGAGCACCACTAGCTTCCCTGTTCTTGCACTCCCGCTTGAAATGGCCTTTTTCCCTGCATCTGAAACAAGTAACTTTAGATTTATCAAAACCTAAAGTAGATACACAAGCATCAAGAAAGTCATTTCTCCCGGTAATTGTTTTGAATTTCTCAGCTCGTCGAAGAACACTTGCGAGACACCATTTTATATCCATAAGTTCCATCTCTTCAGCGTCTATCTGATCGTAATCCTCTTTAGTAAGCATAGGATTGCCGATCCGACCAGCAACAAGACCTTCATAGGATAACAGTACTGAACCCAGAAGTGCCATATGGTCTTTAGCAGTGTCTTCAGAGAAGCTTTGACCTTCTGGAAGGTTGAGAGCTATGTTGCATTGAATCACGTAACTATTTCCTGTTTTTGTACTCTGAGACTGAAAACTTGAGTTTGATTCTTTAGGATTAACACTCGGAAATGATGAGAATCCACTGCTATTCTTGTTTAAACCCTGATCAGTTTTCTCAGATGAATCACCAACACTGAAAGCAGTTTGAATTTTCGGACTTCTCTCAGATTCTGAAACCGGAATGCTACCTTTGTAGTACATTTTAATATCCTGTTGACCACTCGGACTGTTCATCCTAGCTATTTTCTGTTGCTCCAGATCCTGACTTTCGATTTTTTCAATAAACTGAGATATAGTCAACCCATCATAAACACCAGTATTCTTCAATATCATCAAATACGTTCCCCACTCCTTTTGAGGTAACGCGTCCGCTAATTTATCCACCCACTCCTCACGACCTTTTTCAACACCCAACATAGATAAAGATCGCACCAAATGACAGTATCTCTCAATTAGCTTTTTAGTATCCTCTCCCGGTAAACTACAAAACAAATCAAATTCTTTCTTTAGTAATGCTTTCTTGCTTTTGATCATGTTTTCGCTTCCCTCGAACTTGACCTTTAGCGCATCCCAAATTGACTTAGCAGTTTTGTCGTGCTGTAACAGGATGAATATATCTTCCTTTATTGCTTGCTGCAACAAACTAATCATCATTTTCTCGGCTCTATACATTGCTCGTTCTTGATCAGTAAACTCGGATATCTCTTTTTTAACATGTAATTCAGTTTCAGGCAACGTGTACTTTTTCAATATGCACTCCCATGATCTGAGATGATTTGCCTGAACCCAGTTTTCAAAGCGATCTTTCCACCCGTAGTATTCTTCAATACTCATTAGTTTCGGGGGTTTCTGAGTCGTTCCCGTCTCGTTTTCAAGATTCATGGCTTGAGCAATCGCAGCTGGTGATGAAGGTGTTGCAAATGCATTATAGAACCCGGAATCCATATTGACTTAACACGTTACTCAATAATAGATTCCTTCAAGCGAACTGGTCACTTTGTGTCTTTCAAGCGAACTAGTCAAGCTGGTTGAAGCGAAATCCTTGAAGCGAAATGGTTCAAGCGGAACTTTCAAGTGACAACTTTCTGAAGCGAAATCCTGAAGCTTGAAGCGAAATCGTTCAAGCGAAAACGTTCTGAAACAACTTTTCTGAAGCGAAAGACTTGAAGCGAAATCCTTGAATCTGTTTGAAGCGAAATGTAAAGTCTCGCTTGAAATTTCAAGCGAAATTGTCCAATGAAGCTTTGTTCTTCAAGCGAAATCCATTCGAAGATCGATTTTGATCACTTTTAGGTCGAATTTTGCTGTGAAACTTTCAAGGGTTTGTTATCTTGTATTTTTAAACAATCTGTGAAAAATTGAACAGGTTTTGACCGTGAAAAATTTCTGAACTGATGAAAGAAGGTGTAGAAATAAGAGATTTTGATCGAATTCGGCTGAATTTTGCAGAATTCCTCCTCCTGAGCTCTGATACCAATTGAAAGGACCGTGTTCGCGACCTAACTGAGTCGGTTCAGAGGAATTCCATCAAATACAGGTACGGAAAACAAGTATTTGACTTATAAACAGCTGAATCTTCACTTTAACACTGATTTGTATTGATATGGAAACAATTACAATCAGTTCTCACACCGGCAGCACCTCGGTATGGAAATTACACAAATGTTACTCTTAATTTCGCTTGACACTAACCTCCTATATATAGGGAATGGGATTTTGCTTCAGCATAACTCAAGCGAAATCTTAACATGTTGATTTCGCTTGAGCTGCTTCAAGCGAAATCCTTTACATACAAATACCTTCAAGCGAAATCTTGCTAACTCTCTCTCATTCTCTCGTTCTACGTGCCCTGATTTATTCTAACTAGTTTAAGACTCGATACAAGACGAAGTCGACAGATGTAGTGCACCAACAATTAAAGAGAAAGGTCGGTGGCGTTTGCCACATACCCTTTCTCTTTTAGTCATACCATACCCTAATCAATCAGAGGCTTCTGAATCCCGAACCCTTCTCCTCCATTCTCCCCCTTTCACAAAATGGTGACACAAGTTGAACCAAAGATCACACCTTCGATGCTATCATCAGACTTCACTAATCTTGCATCCGAGGCTGAGCGAATGGTCAACTTCGGTGCTGATTGGCTTCACATGGACATCATGGTACTTCAACATCACAACACAATCTCCAATCAACTTCGATTACACTTTGTTTCTTCCATTTTCTCACTTGCCCCTGATCAGTTAATGTTATTTTGCAGGATGGGTGTGTTCCAGATTCAAATAGATTGTTGTTAATTTGTCACTTTTGTGGTTTTTAATTTTGGTTTATTATTTTCTGTAGCCATTTTATCCCAAATCTAACTATTGGTGCTCCAGTTATTGAAAGTTTGAGAAAGCACACAGTAAGTTCTTGATGTTCAAGTTTTGATTTTTAGCTTCATTGCTGCTTCATCAAAAACAGTGTTTTTTTTTAATTTGATTTTTTAACATACCTTGATACTAGGGAGTGCATAGGTCGGTTTTGCCTCAAAACCATAACCGTAACCCATATATTGGTTAATGGATAACTATAAAGGATCGGTTATGGCGATTTCAGTTAAGCGATCTTATCAGATGACACCAACACCAGCGCGAAGAAAAGGTGCCTTTCCATACAAATTTCGCAATAATCATCGAAATATATTGATGAATTTATCATAAACAATATGTGTTTTGCAGGTTTTATCTGCAGGAATGAGTTCCAATATATTGAAGAAGGCGTTCATTCAGCAAAAGGAGATTCAGGAAGAAACCGGTGCGGAGAAACCATAATAATATTCTTTTTCCGCAAGAGCATGTCAATCAGAGGAAATTAGATGATTATGAGGATGATGTTGATAATTTTGCTGGATTTTCAGATTATCACAGGCAGTTTGGTGGTTATGAGGTGTTTTTAATGTTATACTCTTTGAATATGTTTATAAAATGTTGATGAGGCCTTTTTAATCAGTAGAAATATAGTTGTTGTTCGCGGTCATGTTCGATCGGTTTTGATGAAAATTTTGGGTAGGATTATAGGAAAATACATATTGAACGGGTTTGACGTTTGGTTTTGCGGTTTCAGACCAATTTTTCAAAAAAGTATGATTATGTATTAATTAAATTTAAAAAAAAACAATGATAAGAATTGTTCATAACATGATTTGTATAAATATCTATATATATTTCTAAAATAAAATAAAAAGATAATAAATGTTAAAGCTATCTGTTTGGTTGGTTTACACGGGCGGCTCCATGTTTCGAACTATTAATTAATTATAAAACCATAAAAACAGAACTGGAAACTTGAACTTGCATATTTTAAACCAGCCGACTTTTTTTGGTTTGGCCGGTTGGATAGGTTTCGAAGGTTTAGGAACCAATAACTTTTTTCTTGAAATATTGTTTGTTTTGAAAACACAGGAGGAAATTAATGATGATGAGGAGAAGCTGCTGGAAGCTTTCTTCTCCAAGGATGCAACGCCACAACGCACTTTGGCTGATATTATTGTGGAGAAAATTAAAGAAAAAGATCAAGTGCCTGCAAGATCCGTTTGATGTTATGGTTCGGTTTTACTCATGTTTGTGAACTGAAATTTATCGATAGGTTTGTCTGCAGGAGTTCAACCTCTGCCCAAGTTGGATGATTCAATCATAGAGATATATAAGAGGTGCTTTACATCTTTGATTTCTTGATAGGCTTTTTAGCTAGGGATGTTCATGGTCGGGGTTGACTGTTTTTTTAACACTTAATAGTACTATTGGATTCCAAAAGTTTGGTGTAATGGTATGCATATAAAAAAGACATTTTACTTTATAAGTAGTAAATCGTTTACGGAAAAAAAGTGAAGAAAAAATTAAGAGTATTAAATGGGTTAAGTTATAAGTATTAGAATTGTAAGATTTGTCTACATCAAAAAAATATTGTTTTTTGCTAAATTTATATAGCTTAATAAGTATTTTTTAACAATCATAATACCTTACTAATACTCTTACTAATACCTGCAGATTATAATTTAATAATGCTCTTAATTTTTTCTTCACTTTTTTTTCGTAAACCAGTTAGTACTAATAAAGTAAAATGTCTTTTATATGCATACTATTTTACCCAACTTCGAAGATCCAATGAAAAAATATTGTTTTTTCTTAAAATTATACAGCTTAAAAAGTATGTTTTTAATTTCTTTCAATATTTTGGCTGGTTTGGTTTACCCGGACCGCTTTCATACCTCAACCGAATCGTGAAACTCGGTTTATCAAACCGTAAACAAAATCATTTAAGTCTTAACCCGACCGGATTTAGCTCAGTTTGGGTGGTTCTGTCGCTTAAAATTATATAACTGTATATAGTGTATGCATTAAGACCGTAAATGCATTAAGACCCTAAACAACCATAATTCCACCGACTATAAACAACCTAGAGATCGCCGCCGCAACACGCGACATCTGGCACCATCCTAGTATATATGGTTTAGGAATGGAAAATATGTAATTGATTTTAAGGGTTGGGTAAATATGTAATAAAAGCACTTAGCAAGGGGAAATATGCAAAAATCCCTTCAAACTAAAACCCGATAATTTGTACTTTAAATGATACTCGGTTCGATTAACTTTTATTGTAAGAACCGATAATAATAGTACTTTAAATTATGCACGGTTCGATTAACTTTTATTGTAGTCGACTAGTTGGGCTCTTGTTGTTGAGTGGGCTTAAAAGGCTTTTACTTTAGGGGTTCAGCCCATTTGATATGAGCGCGTGAGACTGTGAGACAGTGATGATGGGATATGAGAAGTAATTATACGATTCCCACCTCCTAGCCCAGTTGGGTATCCCCTTGTTGAGACATTGATGATGGGATATGAGAAGTGATTATACGATTCCCACCTCCTAGCCCAGTTGGGTATCCCTTGTTGGTTAAGTTGGGCCGGCTTCCTCCTTGGAGGGCGCCGGTTCGACTCCCGGCTGCGGCATTCGGGGGTGAGACGTCCCAATGATAGATCGTTCCTACCAAGGCATGGTGCGGTCCTGAGGGCAACCCGGTTTTACTCAGCTGTTACCTCAGCAAATCTCTCGTGTGGGGGCAGTATGGTTTCCGGGCGGAGGTCAGCTTGCGCACCGGCCGGGGCCCGATCAAACATCGCGTCCGTAAGAGTGAGGCTGACGGGGGAATGTCATCGACATGACTCCGGTGACCAATTCGGTCCTGTACAGAGAAAGCCACATTCCAAAACAAAATAAAAAAAAAGTGATTATACGATATAATATAAGGTGGCCCACAACAATCTGTTGATTTGATATTAGAATCTTGATGGGTGGCGCGTGGTGATTAAACAGTATGGGAGAAGTTTAGCAATTAGTATCCAACAGGGCCCAGGATCCAACCCAAAGCCCATTATCTTTGTCTTCTTTATATACCATCATCTCATATCCCCACCCCTTGAAATGACCATTTTTATTTTTCATTTTATTTTGTCAACTTTTTCGGTTTTTCCAAATTCTATGCCCACCACAATCAACTATTTTGTAATTTCCAAAATATTTTTTATTATTAAGTAGTAAATGATCCAAATTTTCTGATAAATAGATGTTGCCTTAGAGTTGCACAAAACGTGTTTTTTAGAATTGGAACCGGGTAGGAATCAGGTCCGGGTTTGGTCAATAATGTCACCAACGGGTTTCGAGCATGTTCGAGTTTTTGATCGGGTTTTTAACCAGTTTGACCGAACTTTTTTTGAGTGGAGGTAGAAAACGATTTCGGTGGTTCCGGGTCGGTTCTTTTTCTAAACCCGAGCCTAGAACCGGTTTGTACATTCAAGTCACGTAAGTTAGGAACCGGTTTCAGGACGAGTCAGAATCAGGTTTTCTTGTGCACCTCTCTGTAGATTAGCGCAAACGAGTCGAGCTGCGTTGAGTTTAACTACATTTGATTTGTATACAAAACATTATACATGTTATTTAGTTATTGTATCATGGTTATATACCGAACTATTGTATTGTATTGTATTGTATTATACTATAGAACAGATAGTTGGCCTATTAAAAAGATGCAGGCGTGCAAGATGAAGGTAGCAGAGATGAAGATGTTGCGGTGGATGTGTAGGCACACAAAGTTAGACTGTATGAGAAATGAGATTCTTAGGGAAAGTTGTTTTTAATTATTTTTTATAAATATATTAAGTTTGTAAATCGCAAAGTACAATATAAAAAAGTTAGAGAAAAAAAGACAACAATCTATAAGAACAATTTAATGACTTGATAGATCACTTTTATGATGTGGTTTCCTGTTCTATCACCAACAGTGATATAAGAGACAAAAAATTAAATCAATTCTTTGGTTTTAATTTGTGATATAAATACGCACCTCATGATGCCTAATACCAATAAATTATGTTACAACCATTTGAACCAAGCTCATATAGGTTCGAGCTCTTCGTTTTGAGTTCTATTTTCAAGAATCGAGTTTAGTTTTATATCTAAGGTTCAAGTTTGGCTTGGCTCATTCAACTAGTTTATTAATTAATTGTTTTGTTTAAAACACATATAGAATCTTTCTTTTTTAAAACATACACACACAGATCATACGAAAGCATAGGCGACAAGTTTAGTGATTCATCTTTTAAGATTAATAGAATTATAATATTGACTCCTATTAAAGATCAATGGCTCAAAATTAAGCAATGGCATTTTCGTAAATTTTAGGTTCAAACAATTGAAGAAAAAAAAATACATAAATGATATATTGGTCATTTCCCATTTGAACTCCTTCCCCGTTGATTTACAAACGGCTATAAATTTTTCATAAGTTAATATTTAAAAAAAAAGTGAGCATTTCATTTTCTTTAATTCGAGTAACTTATTGCTATAGTTTTCTTAATAACATTTACATGATTTTGAATATCCATTACGTTTATTGCTATAGTTTTCTTAATAACATTTACATGATTTTGAATATCCATTACGTGATTTTGAATACCCAACACATGACTACGTTATATAATGCAATGGACTAAAAACACACAAAAAATGTGTTTTTTCATTCTTTTGTAAAATGCAATACTGAAAAACACAAAAAATGGTTTTTTCATTCTTTTGTAAAACATAATAACTTAAAAACACACAAAATGTGTTTTTTTATTGTGTTATAACACGCAATGGACTAAAAAACACAAAAAAAAGTTTTTCGTTGTGTTATAAAACGCAATGGAAAGGGTGAAGATCAAATAGGAAGTTTATTTTGGCTAAGAAGGATAGGAAGCAATAGGATTATAACATGTGGTAAAATTTAAAATAAAGAGGACGGATATTTTAGTCAATTGTATCATTTCTTCTTCTTTCTTCTTCCCAGTAACTTCAAAACCCACCATTTTTAAAACCCACCATCTTCAACCATTTCTTCACTTTCTATCTCAATAAACACCCGATTAACGTGTTCTTCAGCTTTTTTGAAGAAACCCGGTTTAATTTCATACAATATCTCATTTTTTTCCTGTGATTTTGAAGCAAATCACTCGATTCGTTCGATTCGATCGCTGATAAGTGTTTTTAACATTCAAATTTCGTCAATCGTTGAAGAAATATGAAGAAGTCGGCTTCAATCCATGTAAGAAAATCTTGAATTGCATTTTTACGATATGGGTTTTTGAATTGAGTCATTGCGTTTTACGATCTTGGCGGGGGTCCATTGCGTTTTAGAATTGCCTCATTTCGAAGACAATTTAATTTTTACGATCTGAGTTTTTGAATTGAGTCATTGAATCAGAAAATTTAATTTTCCAGAAATTGCCTCATTTCGAAAACAAAAATTCGTAGACAGTTTTTGATTTCCTACTCCCTGGTTTAGACAATTCACAGACAGTTTTATGTGTCCATTGCGTTTTAGAAATAAGACATTTTTTTGTGCTTTCTGGCCATTGCGTTTTAGAAAAACACGTTTTTAAAGTGTTTTTACTCCATTGCGTTTTAGGTAAACACATTTTTATGTGTTTTCAGTACATTGCGTTTTAGAAAGTACACTTTCTTTTTGTTTTTAGGCCATTGCGTTTTAGAAAAAAGACATTTTTAAATGACCAATGAGTCAACGAAGCTAGCGGTGCAGTGGAGTTGGTGGTGTGGAAGTGGTGGGCATGGTGGTTGTATATGTTAGTATAGGGTTTTGTGAGTGGATTTTGAAAAACAAAAAGAATAAATTACCCTTTAATCTACTTTTTAATCATATTCCTTCTCAACACAACTTTCTATTTAACACTCATATATATATATATATATATAGGGAGGAGCTCATGCGAGAACCACCATTATTGTGAGAACCGCAAGAACCAATGTGAACACAACCTAAAATAGCTAAAAAAACCTAAAAAAACCTAACCCCCCCCCCCCTAAGCTAAAATGCTAAAAACTAAACCCCCAAAAAACCTAAAAAAATCTAAAAAAATCTAAATTTTTTTTTAATTTTTTTTATGTTAAAATCGCTACTTTTAGAAGCAAAAAAAAAATTTAAAATTTTTTTTTGCTTCGAAAAGTAGCGAATTTTTTTATAAAAAATATTTAAAAAAATTTTTTTGTGTGATTTTTAGCTATTTTTAGGCATTTTTTGTTGTGTTCACATTGGTTCTCGCGGTTCTCGCAATAAGAGGTGGTTCTCGCATGATCTTCTCCCTATATATATATAGGTAAAGAGTACTGTATAAATGCCCTTATCGTACATTACGTACGCGCCAATCTCAGCCGTCGGATCTTTTATCGCGCATTGAATTCGCAAGTTGTTTTTTTTGTAACAATTTCGCATGTGATAATTTTTGATGAAATCGCATGTTGTTTTTTGTAACAATTTCGCATGTGATAATTTTGATGAAATAGCATGTTTTTTTGTAACAATTTCGCATGTGGTAATTTTGATGAAATCGCATGTTAAAAAAACAACATGCGAAATTGTTATAAAAAAACAACATGCGATTTCAATGCCGGAAGATGATCTGACGGCTGAGATTGTAGCGTACGTAATGTACGATAAGCGCATTTGTATGATAACCGGCCTCTCTCTCTCTCTCTATATATATATATATATATATATAGAAACGGGATCAGGAGAAAACGGTAGAAAGTGTAAGAATGGTGAGAACGCTTCCTGGCCCAACACGTGTCACGCGACATAGAGAAGGGCAGAGGGGCTTTTTTGTCCTTTCATATTTTCTTTTTTTAAACACGTGTTACATCATCTTTCCATTTTTTTGGCGTTTAATAAATATGCGGCGTTTTTTTTATTGTTTTTACATCAGTATCATATTAAACATTTTGGCGTTTTAAGCAAATTTTGGCGCTTTTTATTGAGTTTTAGATCAGGATGTAGGACCATAATGTAAAAACATCAGTTATTTTTTTCTTATGTTTATTTTTTTATTTTTTTTTTCTATAAAGTGTTGTGCCATTTAGGATACAGGCCTATAGTACTGATTTTTTCAGTAATCCTTTTTTGGCGTTTTTATATACCAACATCGTGGTTTGCTAGCATCCGTTCTTACTGTTTTCACACTATCAGGCGTTTTGGCGTTTTTTTATTAGTAGATATTAAACAACAGAGAATTAGATAACAAACAATAGAAAATGGAAAAAAAAAATAATCTAATTTCTCATCCAAATCTTTACTGTCATCAGCCTCTTCTACTTTAATCTTTTTGGCGTTTTGAACTTTTTTTGAATACCTTATATAGACCCTTTTATTATGGTTTGATATATACTTATTTGGTTATATGTTGAACACCAACGCCTGCTCGAATGTATTCATCTCTTCATGGTATCAATAAATTCATCAAGAACAAAGTGACATTATGATCATCAGTCTTTTTTTCATGAATATTTGTCCATCTCATTCAGCAAAAACTTATAGAGAGACCCACCTCAGAGTAGAATCCATTCAGCGAAACTTCATTCAGAACAATACTCAATATAGAAGAAATGAGGTTCTGCATTTGTGACTTTTTTAAGTATCTTTTTTTGGCGTTTTAAGGTGAATGGTTTTTGAAAAGTTGGTGTTTATATTTTTGGTTTTTGTGATTAGTTGATTGTACAGAGACGTCTCTCTTATAGGATATTTTTGGCGCGTAGTTTAGGCAGATTTTTATTTATAATAAATGATATTAATAAAGCAGCCGTCTTTTCAGTTTCTGTGTTTATTTTTTACTCTTTTTTGTTCAGTTTTTTATGAGTTTTTAGGGTCATAGACTTTCAATCTCCCAAGTTTGGCGTTTTGAATGGGTTTAAGTAGGTTTTTTTTTTTTTTTTTTTTTTTTCCATTTTTAGCCTTTAAGCCCGACCTTTTCACACGCCGTTTTTTTACGCCAGGTTTTACTTGTCGTTTTTTTTAACGCGCCGTTTTTACCCCCCGCTTTTACGCGTGGTTTTTTACGCCCCACTTTTACGCGCCGTTTTTGCGACCGGTTTTTTACACGCCGTTTTTTTATGCCCGGTTTTACACGGCGTTTTTACGCCCCGTATTCACGTCCCTTATTTACCCGTCGTTTTATCACCCGGTTTTTTTTACAAGCCATTTTTATGCCCCGTTATTATGCGTTGATTTTTTTTACAAAAAACAATTTTTGTCAGATTTTTTTGCAAAAAACGTTTTTACGAGCCGTTTTTTACGCCCCCGTATTCACGCCCCGTATTTACGCGTCGTTTTATGACCCGGTTTTTTTACGAGCCGTTTTTTACGCCCCGTTTTTACGCGTCGTTTTTTACACCACGTGTTTTACGTGTTTTTTTACGCGCTGTTTTTTATTCCCCTTTTTTTCGCCCCGTATTTACGCGACGTTTTTTTACACACACGTTTTTTTATTTTTTTTACGGTTTTAAATTTTTTTTACGAAAACTTTTTTTACGGTTTTAAACCTTCTTTTAAAAAAAAAAAATTAAAAAAAAACTTTTTTCCATTTTTTTACAAAACTTTTTAACAAAGAACAAAAATTTATACGAATTTTTTTTTACGGTTTTAACTTTTTTTTTAAAAAAAACTTTTTTTACACACATGTTTTTTAAACTTTTTTACGTTTTTTTTTTACGAAAACGTTTTTTACGTTTTTAAACTTTTTTTTTTTACAAAAACTTTTTTAACAAAATTTTTTTACAAATTTATTTTTTCATAAAAACTCTTTTTACAAAAGACAAAAATTTATACGAAAACTTTTTTACGGTTTTAACATTTTTTACAAAAATCTTTTTTTACACACACGTTTTTAAACTTTTTTACATTTTTTATGAAAACCTTTTTTACGGTTTTAATTTTTTTTTTAACAAAAACATTTTTACAGTTATTTTTACAAAAAACTTTTTTATAAAGTAACAAAAAGAGGAGAGAGAAATGTGAAGAGAGAGAAATTGAATAGACTTTAAAAAGAGACTTTAATGAGAAAAGAGAGATGATGTGATGGTTTTGATCAAATAACTATATTACCCTTTTGGTTGTAATTATCTGATTGGTGGAGAGTGGTTCTCGCGGTTCTTACAACTGGGGGTGTTTTTGTTTTAGCGACCCCCTATATATATATATATATATAATTATGCTTTTAAATATTGTTATATTATAATAATAATAACAATAATAGTAATCATAATAATAATCATCGATGACCAGTTCAGCAGAAGGCGGTACTGTTATTATTATTATTATTATTATTATTATTTTATAAAAACTTACCAACACATTATGTTTTAGTTTGATGATTATATTATTACTTACATGGATCAAGTTTCATTGAAACCCTAAAAATTAGTCTTATTAAAATAAAGGGATTATTATTTAAATATTTTTCTCATCTGATCCATCTATAACTCTCTTTCTCTCTTTCAATAAGTGCTAACATTTAATTTTTTCCATTCCATTTTCTCCATACCAAAAGAAGGTATTAATCTTTTTCATCCCACCCATACTACAACCAATTTTTAAATAATTAACCTAAACTAATAAACTCCCACAACTCTTAGCATGATCAGTGAAACACCTATGGTGAACATAACTTAAAAGGTTAAAAGGGTTCAACCAGCTATGGTGAACAGCAAAAAGCATGGGACAGGGTCACGTCCCATCACACTTTACGTGTGACATCCTCGCTCAGCCGCAAAAGAGAAACATGTGGGACGAGGCACTCTTTTATCTGCAGGTTAAAGCATTCAACCCTCCAAAACGGGCAACCCCCTCTCTACATACCTGGATCACTTAGTCAAAGGTTTCCTATTCAAGGATTACCCTCCTCTATAAATGACCACACCTGGTCAGTTGACAAAACATTCTGAAATCTCTGACTCTCTCTCTAGGATATGCACATTGCATATTCTATTCTTCACATTCAATACAACTATCACATTGCATGCATAGAATCTGGGTTGAGTCATCCTCGGCCTTGAATTCCAAACAATTGATAAGAGAAGTGATCTAACCCTACGTATTGCATACGTAGGGGGACTCGTAACCTGCGTTAGGCAAAACGAGACCTGTGAAGCCTTTTGCCTAACAAGTCTCTCCACTATACTTGGTCTCGTATTTGTTGTAGCAACAAGTTGCCACCCACTGTGGGGCTACGCCACTAAATTCATATTTGAAGACCAGTAGTGTAGCTCCAACATCGACAAAATCATCATGTCGGAAGGAGAATAACTGGGAGAGGTAAACCAAGTACCACGTACCTCTACTCCCAACACTAGCTAAACTCCACTGGCTATGCCTACCTCGTTTTCAACTCTGGGAAGTACTCCAACAGGAGTCACATACCCCGAGTTCCTTTCCTTTTAAACACCAACCCCATCTCGTTAAGGGGTCATGTCCCCTCATGTCGGTGCAATAGGCACTCCTACACATATCGACCTAACACCGGAGGGGGTTGCAAACAATTTTCTACAGTTAAGGTCTCTCCTTAACCAATACGTGAACAGAGAAAGAGACAAGGGGGTGAGAATCAGGCTGGATCACGATGAGCCAGATCCCTCATTGTCAACTGGGCCACCTATACCTCCTTTTGTAAGCTCACAACCTATCGTGTCAAGAAATGAAGCTGGCCCTAGCCATCCTCCTCCAAATCCAAGTCCGTATACAATTGCAAGACCAGATCCAACATCTTTTTCTTTATTCTCTTCCCAGCCGGTGGCAACCGGTGCACCGTTAGGACACGAGTGAGCCTTGGATCAATTACTACAGTCACCTGTTGCAAGCCTTCCACCTCCTGTGTCCACTACATGGGAGCAAGCCTTATCCGTTCTTCCCTTGGCATGGAGTGCTGCCATGGGTGCCCATACGGGAATGAACTACGTGACTGCACCAGAAAGCCTTCAAGGCTTCAACCTCATGCCACAAATGATGGCCCAAATGATGGTAAACTTCCCTTGGAAACATTTCATTAACCAAGTACTAGCCACCCAAGGGAACACTAACAGCAACTCGGGAACTAGAGCAGAGGAAGATCTGGCCAAACCATACAAGCCAAGCAATTTGTCCTGTTTTTCTCAACAAATTGCTGACTATGATTTCCAAACCCAGATCAAAATGCCATCTCACATAAGAACATACGATGGAACGTAAGATCCCGAAATCACCTCAAAATCTTCACCGGGGATGCAAGAATTGAGAAGTGGTCCAATACCGAATGTTGCCTTATGTTTATGCAAACCCTTGTAGGGTCTGCTCAAATTTGGTTCAATGATCTACCAGACAGAAGCATTCGAACCTTCGATGATTTGAGCAAAGGCTTCTTGGCTAACTTTTCACAACAAAGGAGGTATGTCAAAGATGCAACCGTGATCTTCCAAATTAAGCAAAGGGATGATGAAAGCCTTAGAGATTTCACAGAGAGATACAAAAAAGAAGGGTTGGCATATGTGGGAGCCGACGAAAAGATGAGGGTTGCAGGCTTCATGAATGCAATCACCTCCAAGTATCTCACTAGGGACTTCAACAAGTGCCTGCCCAAAACCCTTGAAGAAGCCTTTAAAAGGGCTGAAGCTCACATCCGGGGGGAGGAAGCTGTTGATATCAAGGAACAAAGAAAAAGGGGTCCTAGCTGGAGGAGTAGTAGCCCAACAGAAAAAGAAGCAACTATGGTTCTTATGATAAACGTTCCAGGAACTCAGATCCTCGAAGGTCTGAAGGTAGGAACCCTTCAATCAGGGAGAAGGATGTGAACTTTACAGCCTTAACCAAAACCCCACAGGAAATCCTTGCTACTGAAGAGGTAAAGCATAGCTTCCGACCATCCAGAACTTTTCCCAAGAGCAAAAGAAATGAAAACTCCACTCAGTTCTATGAGTTTCATGAAGAAAAAGGCCATCACAACAATGATTGCTTTCAACTCAAGAAAAGAATTGAGGAAGCCATCAAGTCTGGAGAACTAGCCCATTTGGTCAAAGGGGTGAAAGACAAAATGGCTGATGGAAAAAGGAATGAGGTAAACATGGTGAACTTTGATGAGGAAACCTCCAACAAACGGCAATGCTTGGAGGCTTGGGAGCTTCAATGCTTGTGCTTTCCACCACCAAAAGAGGGACTTCTCTCGAACCCTTTGGTAATGGAAGCCATTGTGGGAACCCTGAAAACAAGCAAAGCTTACATTGATACAGGGGCAGCAACGAAGTTAATGTTCGAGAAATGTTTCAACCAACTCAGCAACGACGAGCGTTCAAGGCTTCAACCAGCTGAGTCATCTATTAAAGGTATTGCTGACATCCCTATCAAGCCTTTGGGCCAACTAACACTCGATGTTTGCTTTAGAGAAGGTAAAATGGAAAGGACCAAACCACTTACCTTTGTCGTAATCAACATGCCTTCTAGCTATGATGTTATCATAGGAAGGCCGGGGCAAAGTGAGTTTGGTATGGTTGTTTCAGTTGGCCAGAGTGTTGTTAAGTTTCCCACTGAAAAATGAATTGCAACCCTTCAACCTACCCGAGAAGCCTTCCTGGTTGAAGGGGAAAGCTCAGCAAAAAACGAAGAAGAAGAGCAAGGCTGGGTCATCAACCCTAAGTATCCCCAACAAAGGATAGGGGTAAACCCCGACCTTGCTGAAGACACTCTCTCGTATCTCAAGAAGCTGCTGGTACACAACATGTACATCTTTGCATGGTGTCCTGATGACATGGCCGGTATCCCTCGGGATATCGCTAAACACGAGATCCCACCAAATGTGAAACCTATTGTTCAGCAGAAAAGGAGCTTAGCCCCAGATCGAAGCCTAGCAGCATGTAAAGAGGTTGAAGGGTTGGTACAAGCTGGCATACTCTGAGAGGTTAAGTATCACTATTGGATAGCCAACCCCATAATGGTCAAAAATCCCGATGGATCATGGAGAATGTGCATTGATTTTAAAGACTTGAACAAAGCCTGTCCAAAAGATTGTTATCCTTCACCCGAAATCGATCTAAAAGTAGACTCACTCATAGGCTTCCCCTTCAAATGTTTCCTCGATGCTTATAAAGGCTACCACCAAATTCAAATGAAGAAAGAGGATGAGGAGTAAACAACCTTCCACACTGACAAGGGTATTTTTTGTTACCAAAAAAATGCCTTTTGGCCTGAAGAATGTAGGGGCAACCTACCAACAGTTGGTGGATAAAGCATTTGCTGAACAAATAGGTAGAAATATGGAAGCTTATGTGGATGACTTGGTAATCAAGAGCAAGACTGAGGGCCAAATTCTTGATGATATACAAGAAACATTTCGGAACCTCAGGAAGATAAACATGAAGCTCAATCCTGTGAAATGCTCATTTGGTTTTGAAGAAGGCAAGTTCTTGGGGCACATCATGGGCAAACAAAGCATAAAAGCCAACCCTAACAAGGTTAAAGCCATCCTGGAAGCAAGATCTCCCCAAAGCAAGAAGGAGGTCGAAAGCTTGAATGGCAAGCTGGTAGCCTTGAAGCGTTTCACCTCCAAACTGGCTGAAAAGTCCCTTCTTTTTTTCAAAACCCTTCAAGGGTGCGCAAATAAGAAGGATTTCAGATAGACCGAGGAAGCTGAAGAAGCCTTTAACCAAATGAAACAACACGTGGCTTCATTATCAGACATCACCGCTCCTGAAACTGGGGAACTAATCTCTGTCTACCTATCAGTTGCCAAGGAAGCAATCAGTGCAGTCCTGACCATCGAAAGAAACAAGGCTCATGTACCTGTTTACTTCTTCAGTAAAACTTTAAAGTTGGCAGAGACCAAGTATCCCCCGTTGGAAAAACATGCTCTTGCACTAGTAAAAACAGCAAGAACGCTTCGAAGGTACTTTAAAGCACATCCCATACAAGTGGTCACTGGCCAACCAATCAAGAATATGCTTGAAAAATATGAAACCTCCGGACGTTTAGCCAAATGGGTAGTAGAACTAGGTGAACACAACATCACCTACGTTCCAAGAAAAGTTGTAAAAGCCCAAATTTTGGCTGACTTCATTTTGGAAATCCCTAAGGAAACGATAACGAAAGTTAACACAACCTCCACTGAACTTTCTGACCCTAATACATGGAATCTTTTTATCGATGGAGCTTCCAGGATTGAAGACCCTAATGAATTGGAATTCACATATGCTCTTCGGCTTGAATTTCAGACTACCAACAACGAAGCTGAATATGAGGCACTGGTTGCAGGAATCAAGCTGGCCAAAAAGATGGATGTCAAAAGGCTTCAAGTCTTCACAGACTTTCTACTTGTTTCAAACCAAGTAAACGACAACTACATAGCTAAAGAACCAAACATGAAGAAGTATCGTGAAAAAGCAAAGGAGCTTATGGGCACATTTGAATCATGTACCATCAAACAAGTCCCAAGATCACAAAACAAGAAAGCTGATGCACTAAACAAGCTTGCATTACTTACCTTTGCTCATCTCACCAAAAAAGTGTTGGTTGAAGTGTTGAAAAAATCATCCATTCAGGAACTCGAGGTACAAGATGTCATTACTGAAGAAGGCAAAAGTTGGATGTCGCCTTTGGTTAAATTCTTCACAAATGGTGAGCTACCAAGTGATCAGGTAGAAGTTGAAAGGGTTCGGATCAAATCAAGACAATACGTGTTACAAGGAGATAACCTCTACAAAAAAGGATACCTTGCACCGTTGCTTCGATGTGGTGACACAGAGCAAAGCCAGTACCTGATCAAGGAAGTTCACGGGGGGATATGTGGGGCTCATTACGGCCCAAGATCAGTAGTTTCAAAATTGATGAACCTTGGGTATTTTTGGCCCACCATGCATCGAGATGCAACTGAGCAGCTAAAAAAGTGTGAAGCCTGTCAAATACACGCCCCAGTGCCTAAAAGCCCAAAGCATGACTTAGTTCCCATCTCATTTGCTTGGCCATTCCACAAGTGAGGAATGGACATTGTTGGTCCATTTCCTCCGGCCAAAGGAGGAGTCAAGTTTCTTCTAGTGGCCGTAGACTACTTCACAAAGTGGCCAGAGGTGAAGCCATTGGCAAAAATAATAGGAAAACAGGTCATCGACTTCGTATGGGAAAGCATCATCTGTCGGTTTGGGCTGCCAGGAGTGTTGGTCACTGATAATGGAAAACAATTCGCTGAGAAGCCTTTTAGCTCCTGGTGCAAGGAGTTCCGAATAACACAAGTGTTCAGCTCAGTGGCCTATCCACAATCCAACGACCAAGTTGAAAGAACAAAACGAAGCATTGTAGAAGGCATTAAAACTCGTTTGGGAAAGCATGATAGCAACTGGCTTGAAGAACTCCCAAACGTGTTGTGGGTAATCAGAACTACTGAAAAAACAAGGCACAAGAAAACTCCATACAGTCTAGTGTTTGGATCTGAAGCTGTAATCCCGGCAGAAATAGGAGTTACAACAAAAAGGACGTTCAACATTGATCTAGAATCAAACAAGCAAGAGACGATGTTGGACTTGGAACTCCTAGAAGAAGCCCGAGATCAACCAGCCATACAAGAAGCGAAATACAAACAAAAGATGGAATCTTACTACAATGCACGGGTAAAAAACGAACGATTCAAGCCTGGCGATCTCGTTCTTCGAAACAACAAGGCTAGCAAGAAAGAAAACCAAGGAAAACTTGGCCCTAAGTGGGAAGGGCCATACACCATCCTCAAAGCTCACAAAGGAGGATCCTACAAGTTGGCTGACTCACAAGGCAAAAAGCTTCCCTGACATTGGAATGGAAAAAACCTTAAAAGATTCCACGTCTAAGAAAAAAGTGTTAGGAAAAGATAGCAAAGTGTTGTTTTTGTTTCTTTTGTAATCCACACACTTTGATGAATGAACAATAAAGTTCTTGTTAAAACTTGTCTTTCTATCCTATAATCAGGTTAAGAACCTAGCAAAAAACTCCATGACATGGGTCATGTAAGGGGATGAGCTCCCAGGCCACATCGCTCAATAGGTTCAAGGGTTGAATGAACCTATATAAGTGGTGAGTTCCTAAATCAATACAACTCCATAAGATTTAGATATTTTTTCAAACAATAAGTCCCATAGACAGGTTTGAACATCATATACCAAATGTTCCTTAAGCCTTAGCAATGGCTTACGAAACAAAATCAGACTAAGTAAAAGTCATAAATAGGATAAGTGTTATGCCTTCTTGTTGAAAATATCACAAGTCTAAGTGACTGCAACACTGGACCCTTTAAGGTATAAGTAACATAAGGAAAACACACCATCAACAAAGACAGCAAAACCAACAAAAACACAAAGGAACATATAAAACAACAGGGAATAAACTAAACAACAACGTAACATATAACAAAAGTTAAACATAGAATAAACATAATCTAAGTTAAAAGTACCAAGGGCCACACCAGGCCATATGTAACAACCCTCACCTTCGTGCTTGTTACTCTCGCTACACTCGTTACGCCTAGCACCAGAGATTCAGATCATAATGTAACTATATCGCTTACAACGCTATTTCGCTTATATTCGCATACTTTTACACGCTATATCGCACATCACAATGCATACACTAACGCTAACGATGACATCACGTGAATAGTTAAGTCTCTCTCATCGATCGTCGTGATGCAACGCAATCCCGCTAACGACGACATCGCGTGAGTACTTAAGCGGTTTCCATCGATCGTCGTAAAGCGTCGCAACATAACGCAGACCCAAACGCAATTACTTATGCTATGACCCATGATATATGTATATAATAATAATAATAAAAGGTGTTGAAACTATCAAAACGCGCACTCGCAGGCACGCGCAACTCAATCTATCGCACTTAGCACGATGCTAATTATATCGCTAAAACGCTTAATGTGTTCACAAAACCATCTCGCACAAGCCACCCGATCGAATGAACCTTCGATCGAATGGCCATCCGTCCGGATGACCATCCGATCGGATGGCCATCCGATCGGATGGCCATCCGATCGGATGGCCATCCGATCGGATGGCCATCCGATCGAACGGCCGTCCGACCGAGTTAACTTGCACCGCCTTCCCACCTTTCACCTATAAATACCCACTTGTCACATCAACTGTTCGTTGATGTGACAGCCTCGTCTGACCAGAGCACTCTCAAGCACTTTTCTCTCGATTTCTCGCGATTCCGTAAGTAATTCATCCTAAATCTTGTACTTCTATCATCTACAAACACTTTCTCATCATCTTCTCCATCAAATCACTACTTCCCACCATGAAATCACTGGATTTGGGCTGATTCTAGGGTGACGTCATCATGGAGTTGTTACGAGCATTGAAGTGTGACCTCATCTTTTCAAGAACGGTTCGGATCTAACGGATTTCTACATGTTTAAACACTGATTTCATCATAATCTAAACATTTTCCAACTAGATTCAAACTTTTCTTCAGCATCTTTCACTTTTCACATAAAACCGTTATAATCTGGACTCATTCGGGCTTTTCACTCTTTCTTTAGTGAAGAACCCGTATGAGAATGGATTTCTATCGAAGAGACGACCGATTCATGGGTTGAATATGAAACACCGTCAAGAACAGTTGGTTCTGATCGAATGGGGTGATTCCATTCCGATCGTATGACTTGGACTTGATGTAATTTCTTTTGTTTAACATGTTATCGCACTGTCTCAGTCAAACCGCAAACTTTCTAAACTTAACTGATTTTACAAGTTCTCAAACAAACAGGTTGCCTGAACAAATTGTCGTCCGATCGAACGCCTATTCGACCAGGTGACTTGGATTTCAACACTTAAACTATTTTCCAAAACATCAAGGAATATCAACTCCCAAGCGAATAGTCATCCGATCGGACGACCATCCGATCGAATGACTATCCGACCAGGAGACTTATATCTTTGTAATCTTTCCACTTATACGAACTGCCATCCGATCGAATGGTCATCCGGGATGACCATCCGATCGAATGACTTTACTTATACTACAACGAAAACTTCAAAAGTTCAACATTTAACAAACACACACTTCTCCCATCGAATGACCATCCGACCGAACGATCATCCGTCCGGATGAGTCATCCGATCGAACCACTATCCGATCTAACATCACACTTGATGCACTGTTACATGCTGTTCAACGCTTACGCTATCGTTCTGTGATCAGGCTAACTCTGACGCACTCTTCATCAACCCAATTAAGTTGTGTTTACTTGCTAAACACCTACAGTGAGTATACTTGACCCCCTTTTAATGCTTTAAACACACTTTGGGGTGTAACATACGTTCATATCTAAAACGTACTTATCAAAAACTATTATCACATGCGAATTTCTGTCATATATATTTACACGTGATGCTTGATACATATGTGCTAGGACTTTTACTCGAGATGTCCCACCTTAGCTAGCATCGAGTGACTTAGCTGGTAGTATTTGTTTTGTAGTGTATATGCTGTGTATCTCGTTTATGTATGTGGAAATTCGCAACACTTTTATCTACTTTATTTACCATGTCAAACCTGTATACTCGCCAATACTTTTTGTATTGACGTCGCTTTAACGTATGTTGCAGGATAATCGCAGGCTGCCTCGAAATCAAGCTAGGAAGTCTAGAAACTCATAATAAATCTAGGTTGTTGGATTTGTATTGTTTGAGAGAACATGAATATCTTTATGACTGTTTATTGATGTATTGTTTATTAGAATGGGATAATGAACGCTTTAAATATTGTTACTAAATAGTTGTTATGGATTCTCTTGAGCAATCTGATTCGCCTAGTGCCGCGCCCCGATGATTCCGCCATCAGTTGTGGTGTGACACCATAAACATGAAACATTGTCGGGAACCCTCGAAGGCTTTAAGAAACATGAAACATTGTTTTAAGTGCTAAGATAGCTACAAATAAATTGTTCAAGCATTAGAAACAGACTTGGAGGCCTCAGCCTCAACAGTCTTAGCCTTCTTCCCCTTTTTTGCCTTCTTCTTCTTCTTGCCTCCACCATCGCTAGCAACCTCGGAGCCTTCAATACTTGCTTCCAATGAACCCTCAGCAATATTTGAAAAGGTATCCTCACTATCTCCAGAGTGGGAATGCTTATTAGATAACGAACTTAGCACTTCAGCACAAACGGCCTCATTAAGGCCGGAGGGTTTCAAGTCCTGCAACACAGAAATGGGTTTACCAAAGCAAGTAGAAACCTCACCAACATAAGGATAGGTTAGGCACTCCATTTTGAGAATAACTTCCTTAAAAACAGTTGAGGCTTGAGGCTGATAGAAAGAAGATTGTTCTTGAGGCTGACCAGATTCATGAGCCTTGTAACCAGCAACAAAACCCAAATGTTTGCCATGATTGAGGAGCTTTGTGTAAACATCGCCAAGAGCAGAATTAAACTCAGTTGAATGGAGAAGATAGGTAACCACCTACTGAAACCCATGCTCGATCAACCATTGGTTGTCACTGGTAGCTTGGGACACGAAAGCCTTCAAGCCTTCCTTCTCATCTAGAAAGGCCTTTTGTTGAACGTTAAAGGCTTCCCTATCAGCCTTCAACTGAAGCCTATCTGCTTCCATCCTTTTCTTCTCATTACTCAGCTCAATCTCATGTCTTTTAGTCAGTTCATGAACCTTCACCACCCAAGACTTTTCCTTCTCAGCAAAACCCTCAATCTCCTTCTTCATGGCTGCCATTGAAGCCTTTGTTTTCTCCCTTTTCTTTGAAAATTCCTCATACTCATGCATTCTTTTGCGAAAATGGGAGACTCCTTCAGGAAGCATCGCAGCCAAATTACAAACACCCAACAACATACGCGAAATCAGCACATCATCCTGCATCGCTGAGTTGGAACTACGAACTGTAGGAGGAGAAAAGTGGTTCAACACATCCTCATAAATAGTGGAGGACTTGAAGTTATCCCCAACCTTGACCTGCCAATTGGGAACATAAACATCCTAGACATTCCCCTCCACTGGTTCTTCACCACTTATCTCCGAAGAACCTCCAACAACAGACACCACAACCTTTTTACCACTTGACTTCCCTTTCTTCCCAGTCGCAACTGCCAACTCCTTTTTTTTCCTTCAACTTCAATACCCTGATCGTCAGAAAATTCAATCTCATCACTGAGATCAACATGCTCAACAGCAGACGATTGACCCAGACCCTTCAAGAGACGAGATAAACGACGGTTCGAACTCATGGAAGAACTAACCTTTGTAAAGCCTTTAACGTTTGCAACATTCACATACTTCCCCCCAGGAACTAATCTACCCTTAGCAGTCCTGGTAATGGCATCTTCCCCCTCAATGGCCTCCGTATCCCGAAGAGCAACATCAGAAGTGTCATATGACTTAATGAAATCCAAAGCAGACATGACTGCACACAACAAATAAAAAATCAGACAAAATAAACATAAAAAGACAAGGAATTAAAAAGCCAAAAAAACATACCCTGACCACCCCTCATGATCGAAGGGTCTCGATTTGGCTTATCCCACAAAACGCTAACACCGGTAAAAACCAAAAGATGTTCAGGAAACGGACGAAGCCGAGAAGGATAAGCCCTAAGGACTTTCAACATCCCCTCATTTAATTCAGACTCGGAGGGTTTAAGTTCGTTTAAGACATCATCTGGATGCCTCCACACCATCTTAAAAGGGACATCTGACTCAGAGACCCAAAAGAATCGATCTTTCCAGGACCCAAGGGTAGTGACAAGTGAAGAAATCAAAGAAACATCAATCTGGGACGTTTCAAACGTAAACCAGTCGCCATTTTTGACCAAACAAAAAAAATCGTCTGAACATTAACAAATTAGGATCATAACCTAGGGCACGACATAAAACTTCAAAGTGAAGAACCCTAGAAACCCCTTGAGGATGTAATTGCCCAAAAGAAACACGATAATATTCAAGCACATTCAGAACAAACACAGAAAAAGGGTATCGAAGATTTCAAAACTCAAAGTGACGACAATACAGAGCAATAGAACCGGTGGGACATTGATCAACAATTTTATCACAACCCGGGGCCACCAGATTAACGGAAGGATCCATACCCCGTTGTTCGCAGAAGGAATCAACTTCTTCTTGTGTTAATTTAGAAAAAGTTTTACCCATGTCCTTCCTAGCACCCATCGTTCCAAGGGATGATCAAGGAAAATCAAGCAAAAGTAAAAAGCCAAAAACTAACCTGTGAACCGGAAAAGAGAGAATGTAGGGATTCTGATTGTGAAAATGATTAAGAAAGGTGTTGAGTAAACTTAAATGAGAAGTTAAAGGGATAATGAATTCAAAAACAACGGTTACAATACATAGGGCAGACAACCGCCGCCTGAATAACTGTCAAGATGTCTAATCACGCTGTCAAATCAAGTTCAAAATAATACCGCCCAAAAACCTTGCAAAAGGTAACCCTTGAAACTCTTAAGCCTTTTAGATAATAAATATTGCACAAAAATCAGAAGCCTTTGAGCTTACACCCAAACACCTCTGACTTGAGGGGCTGATGACGTGGGTAGCTCAAGCTTAAGAAACTAGCTTTAGTGCAATATAGCTTAAAAGGTTAAAAGGGTTCAACCAACGACCAAGCTGTGGTGAACATCAAAAAGCATGGGACAGGGTCACGTCCCATCACACTTTACGTGTGACATCCTCGCTCAGCCGCAAAAGAGAAACATGTGGGACGAGGCACTCTTTTATTCGCAGGTTAAAGCATTCAACCCTCCAAAACGGGCAACCCCCTCTCTACATACCTGGATCACTTAGTCAAAGGTTTCCTATTCAAGGATTACCCTCCTCTATAAATGACCACACCTGGTCAGTTGACAAAACATTCTGAAATCTCTGACTCTCTCTCTAGGATATGCACATTGCATATTCTATTCTTCACATTCAATACAACTATCACATGCATGTATAGAATCTGGGTTGAGTCATCCTCGGCCTTGAATTCCAAGCAATTGATAATAGATGTGATCCAACCCTAAGTATTGCATACGTAGGGGGACTCGTAACCTGCGTTAGGCAAAACGAGACCTGTGAAGCCTTTTGCCTAACCAGTCTCTCCACTATACTTGGTCTCGTATTTGTTATAGCAACAATGTCCTTATTTCGTGTGGTTCCTAATTGTGTTTGACTCCCATACCGTGTGCCCTATGAGAAATAAATGTCATTGTGGTAGAAGTCCACATCACAGAATCCGGCTCATTGAAAACCAATTTCAATAAAGGTGGTTGAACACTAGAAAATGGATTGAGAGATCATAAATATGATGGTGAGATGGAGATATTTATGAATTAGGCTATGAAAATGGGGGTAACATTGACTTGTTTGTGAGGCATTACGATAACGATGTAATGGGTTATGTTCAAAATGAAATACATGTTAATCACGTTGAAGTACCCGACTCTTATGTTAATACATCAAGGAAAATATAGGTATGCTTGTTGACTTTAGTGACCCACTCTTATCGTAGTGATGGTGGTTTTTTTACCCACCTAGCTATGCCATAAATCATGGAAAAAGTGTACGTTTGTCTTGCCTATCTTTTAGAACAATGAAGAAAAATAAGTAGAAGGAATGTATACAACTAAAAAAGCATGATGTTTCCCTATGTATATATACACTACTGCAAAACTGAGTCTCACCTATAGAACATCACCGAAGGACTGAATTCGTCAGTGATTAATAATAGATTAACTACAGAATTCAATAACATAGCAAACAATAATTCAAATAGGTAAATTAAAAGGTTGTCGATAATCCTTAGTTGATTACTGTTGATGCAACAAATAATAGACCAAGGATGGTAGCTGGGCTGGTTAGGCAAAAGGGTTGAAGGGTTCAACTTTGCCTAACGCAGGTCGTGGGGTCCCCCCACGTTTGCAAGACGTAGAAGGAGGTTTAGTAGTTTATTTTTATTGTTTGTTGAAGATCCTCTTCTGAAGTGTATTCAGATTCGGATGAAGGGGCAAACAGAATGTGTGTGTTAGATGTGAAAGGGAGTAACTCGCATGAAGCAAGTACTCGGAGTGAATGACCAGAGATTTAAGGAATCAGGGCTGGCCAGGATTGTCCCAACTCAGTAAATGAAGTGTCTATTATATAGGAGAAGACATCTCCCGAAGAGGAATGCATTTGACTAGTGACCATGCTTGCAGTGAGGGGCTTACCCTTTCTGGGGTTGAAGCCTTTTGACCCCTGGGTAATAGAGTGTGCTCTGTGGACCTGCATTGCTTTTGCGGCTGGTGGGTTGGTGAAGCAATCCAGAGATGTGACTACTTACTGTTTCCGTATTGCTTTTCCCCACCTCCCAGCTTTTTAACCTTCGAACCATTTAACCTTTCAAGCATGTATGTATTTAAGTCATTTTATTTGATCTTGGGCTACCCCCGTCATCAGCCTCCCAAGTCAGAGGTTTTTGGGGAATGAGCTCAAAGACTTCTGACTTTTATACATGTATTTTAGTGCCTAAAGGCTTCACGGGTTCAACGCTTGAAGGCTTAAAGGGTTGGAGTCAGTTAATTTTTGAATTTTAAATAACTGACAACTGATTTGATTGATGTATGGCAGTTCATAGGGTGGCGGTTTTGCAGAAGTAACTGTTCGCAATTATCACCCCTATTTTGAGTTTTATTTTCTTTTTATATTTTAATTTTTCATTCACTTTCCTTATTATCTTATCAAGTTTTTCCTATGCGATTCCTTTTCTCTTCTTCAAGGTTAGTTCTGGTTTCCTTTGTATTTCCTTACATTCTTCATATTTTCTTGCAAAATGGGTGCTCGTAAGGATTTAGCAAAATCCTTTTCCCGATTAACCCAAGAAGAGGTAGAATTATTTTGTGTGGAATATGGTATTGATAAAATGTTTAAACCGACCGCTCCTGCTTGTGATGTTCCTATTGATAAACCGACCCCTGGTTCGATTGCTCTTTATTGTCGTCATTTTGAGTTTTCGAACCTTCGTTATCCCTTTTCTCTCTTTGTTTTGAATCTGTTGCAATATTATCGAGTTTCCTTTGGGCAAGTTCATCTGAAGGGCATGGCTAGGGTTTTGCACTTAGAGGTTTTGTGCCGTGCCCTTGGATATGATCCTTCCTTGTTGCTCTTTCGCCGGTTTTTTCGTTTGGCCAAAAATGGTGATTGGTTCACCTTTGAAACATCCAAGGTTGATTCTTGCCTTATTTCGTCTATGGTTACAACTCTTGGTACTTGGAAGGATCGCTTTTTCTGGGTTTCTGATTCAATTGTTCCATTTAAAATGGTGTGGAGGCACCCGGATGCCGTTCTCAATCAACCGGAGCCCTCTGAATCTGAGTTAAATGATGCTTTTCTCAAAGCCATCCGGGAGTGCCCTTCGAGCGGTCGTCCCTTCCCTGAACATTTACTAGTTCTATTAGGGGTTAGTAAATTGTGGGAAAATGCTGATCGGGATCCGGTTCTAATGAGGAGTGGCACGGGTATGTGTTTTCCTTTTTTGCCCTCTTTGCATTTTTCTTGACTTATGCCTTATGTTTTTTTGTTTTGTTATTTGCAGTCATGTCTGCCCTGGATTTCATTAAGAGTGACGACACTTCTAATGTTGTGTTGAGGATGTCCCATCTGTTCCTGGTGAAAATGTTGTAGTTAGAACTGCTGAGCAAAGGTTCGAGGGCTCGGGTTATATTAGTACTTCCGATGTCAAAGGTTTTTCTAAGTCTCATGCTCCCAAGTCTTCAACCCGTTGATTTACCCGCCGTTTGTTGAAGGCTGCTCCTCAATCCACTTCTACTGAACTAGTGGAGTTGAGTGATGATATTGAAGCTTCTGAAGATCAAGGTGTTGAAGCGGGTGCTGAAAAGGAGAAAAAACTGGTTGTTCATGGTAAGAAGGCTTCAGCCAAGAAGGTTATTGCTACCCCTGTTCAGGGTTCTTCAAGCAGGGATGTTGAAGGGTTGGATCCAGATGAAGTTTATGTGCCTATTTGGTCGGTGAAAAATGATGACAACTTTAAGGATGCTGCTGTTTGTGAAGATGCTCTGAGTCACATTGCTCCTCCTTCGGTTCACAATACCATTGCTGAGATAGATGATGACTTGATGTTATCCCGCATGGTTTTGAGCACCTGCAACCTTGCTGCTATGCTTCCTCAAGGGATTGCTCGTTTTTGTAAGAGGATGCAGGAATATGAAGAATTTTCTAAGAAGAAAGATAAGATGAAATCTTCAATAGCTGCGATGAAGAAGGAGATAGCTGGGTTTGTTGAGAAAGAAGAAGCGTGGGACAAAAAGGTTAGTGAGCTGACTAGGATGCACGACATTGAAATGAGTGATTTGAAGAAGAGCTTTGAGGCTGATCGGTTGAAGCTTAAAGCTGACAGGGAAGCTTTATTTGTTTAGCAGCAGGCTTTTGATGAGGAAAAGGAAGGGTTGAAAGCTTCGGTAGCTCGATCCACCATTGACAATCAATGGTTAATTGAGCAGGGTTTTCACCAGGTTGTTACTTACCTTCTTCACTCCAAGGAGTTTAACTCTGCCCTTGGTGAAGTTTATACTAAGTTGCTCAACCTGGGGAAACACCAAGGCCTCATTGCTGGTTATAAGCTTCATGAATCCGGCCATCCTTTGGAGAAGTCTCCCCTGTTTCGTCCCGAGGCTTCCGATATTTTCAAAGGCTCCGTTGAACAAATGGAAAAGCTGACCTACCCTTATATCCATCAAGTTTCTGCTTGTTTTGGTAAGCCTCTTGCTGTGTTGCAGGACTTAAAGCCGGAGGGCCTTAATGAAAAAGTCTGTGCTGAAATCTTGGGTTCTCTTTCAAGGAAGAGGTCCTATTCGGGAGATAGTGATAACACCTTTTAAGGTGAACAGGGTGCTCCGAAGGATGCAAGCTTGGAGGCTTCATCGGTAGGTGATGATGGAGGTGCAAAAGCTAAGAAGTCAAAGAAAGCAAAGAAGGTCAAGGGTGAAGGTTCCGGGGTCTCCAAGTCCTCTGCTGATGCTTAATTCGTAGCTTTCTTAGCACTCAAAAACAATTTGTGGTTTGTAATGTTAACTTCGAACAATGTTAGGTTTCCAGGGACTCTTAAGGTTCCTGTTGGTTGTGTTTTAGGCCTGTATCGCCGCTTGAACAATATCTAAACTTGCAAGTTACTAGGAGTTGTTTTGACTTGTTATTGAAAGTCTTTCAGGGCTTTCTTTGGTATGATATTATGTTTATCTATTTTCTTTGTGTTGTGTTTTTATACTTGTGCCTATTTCGTTGAGGCAGCCTGGTTGGCTTCAACCCTTTAAGCCTTTTGGCTATCCGCAGGTAAGTTGAAGCCTTTGAGGTTTCGAGTTGTCACCTAGGTGGCTTGAAGCCTTGAAGGTTTCTTAGTTTTGTGACTTAACTTGGTTTGTATCTTTAATTTTCCGTTTAAGTTGTATCATTCTTTAGATTATTTTTGTCTTCTTGTAACTTTGTCTTTGTCGAGTTTGCGTTGTCTTTATGTGTTTTATACCTTAAAGGGTTAAGTGCTGCAGTCACTTAGCCTTGGTATTTTTAACAAGAAGACATAGCACCTATCCTTTTTATTTTCTTGTTTTGTTTGATTTCGTAAGCCTGTTTGTTGGTTATTTTTCTAAGGCTTAAGGAACATTTGGTGTAGGCTGTTCAAACCCGTCTATGAGACAATTTTGCTTTTACTTAATAAGTCTCATGGAGTTGTATTGATTTAGGAACTCACCCCTTATATAGGTTCATTTAACCCTTGAACCTATTGAGCGATGTGGCCTGGGAGCTCATCCCCTTACATGGCCCTTGCCATGGAGTTTTTTGCTAGGTTCTCAACCTGATCTTAGGATAGAAAGACAAGTTTGATAAAACAACTTCATTCATTCAATAGATACTTGTTCTTACAAAAGGATTTCGTAGTGTCATTTTCGAAATACAACTCGTGAAATACAAACCAAACTTTCTTGTTTAAACATGGAACCTTTTCAAGGTTTTTCCATTCCAATGTCTTGGAAGCCTTTTACCCTCTGAGTCTGCTAGCTTGTAAGATCCACCCTTATGTGCTTCAAGGATGGTATACGGGCCTTCCCATTTTGGGCCAAGCTTTCCTTGATTCTCTTTTTTGCTAGGTTCATTGTTTCTAAGGACCAAATCCCCTGGCTTGAAGCGTTCATTCTTAACTCTCTTATTGTAATAGGCTTCCATTTGTTGCTTGTATTTGGCTTCTTGAATTGCAGCTTGGTCTCGTGCTTCTTCTAGGAGTTGTAAGTTCAACATGGTCTCTTTTTGGTTTGTTTCGGGATCCATGTTGACAATTCATTGTGTTACAACTCCTATCTCAGCGGGGATCACAGCCTCGGATCCAAATACCAAGCTATAGGGTGTTCTCTTATGACTTGTTTTTTCGGTCGTTCTTATGGCCCATAGAACACTAGGCAGTTCTTCAAGCCAGTTGCTTTCGTACCTTCCCAGTCTTGTTTTGATACCTTCCACTATGCTTCTATTCATCCTTTCAACCTAACCGTTCGATTGCGGGTAAGCCACTTAGCTAAAAACCTGGTTGATTCTGTACTCTTTGCACCAAACGCTGAAAGGCTTCTCAGCAAATTGCTTTCCATTGTCAGTGATAAGTACCCCCGGCAATCCATAGCAGTAGATAATGTTCTCCCAAACAAAGTCAATGACCTGTTTGCCTATGATCTTTGCGAGTGGTTTAACCTCTGGCCACTTGGTGAAATAATCTATTGCTACCAACAAGAACTTCACCCCACCTTTTCTTGGGGGAAACGGACCAACGATGTCCATTCCCCATTTATAGAACGGCCATGCAGAGGTTATTGGGACCAGATCATGCTTGGGACTTTTTGGGACTGGTACATAAATTTGGCAAGCATCACATTTCCTCAATTGCTCAGCGGTATCACGATGCATTGAGGGCCAGAAATACCCAAGGTTCATGAGTTTTGCAACCACCGACCTAGCTCCAAAATGAGCTCCGCATATGCCTTCGTGAATCTATTTGATCAAGTACTTACTTTGCTCAGGACCAACACATCTTAGCAAGGGGCAAGGTAACCCTTTTTGTAAAGGGTTTCTCCTTGTAGTACGTACTGCCTTGCCTTGATTTTAACCCTTTTAGCTTCTACTTGATCATTGGGTAGTTCACCATTTTTTAGGAACTTTTTGATAGGAGTCATCCAGTTTAGATCTTCCTCGGTGACTATGTCTTGAACTTCCAATTCATCGATTGATGGAGCTTTTAACACTTCCACCAACACCTTCTTGGTGAGGTGGGCAAAAGTGAGAGATGCCAGCTTACTTAAGGCATAAGCCTTTTTGTTTTGAGATCTGGGAATTTGTTTGATGTTGCACATTTGAAAGGTATTCATCAGCTCCTTGGATTTTTCTTTGTATCTTTTCATGTTGGGCTCTTTGGCAACATAACTATTGTATACTTGATTGGACCTTCATCACTTTGGCTAGCCTTAAACCGGCGATCAGTGCCTCGTATTCAGCCTCGTTATTGGTGGTCTGAAAATCAAAACGGAGAGCATATGTGAATTCCAACCCTTCTGGGTTGATCAAAATTAGTCCAGCCCCTGACCCTTAAACGCTTGAAGCCCCATTGGTAAAAAACTTCCAGGCTTCAGGGTTGGAGGGTTCAGTGGTGGCAGTGTTCACTTCAGTGATTGCTTGGTTTGGGACTTCTACAATGAAATCAGCCAAGACTTGGGCTTTGATAGCTTTTCCTAGGACGTAGGTGATGTTATGTTCACCTAGTTCCACTGCCCATTTGGCCAACCTTCCCGAGTTCTCTGGTTTTTCAAGCACACTCTTAATAGGTTGGTCGGTGACCACTTGTATAGGGTGTGCTTGAAAATACCTTCGAAGCCTTCTAGCTGTTTGAACTAGGGCTAGGGAAAGTTTTTCAGGAGGAGGATATTTGGTTTCAGCCAATTTTAGAGTTTTGCTGAAGAAATAAACGGGTACCTGGGCCTTTTCTCACTCGATGGTGAGGACCGCGCTTATGGCTTCCTCAGCGACTGAAAGGTACACTGAGATTAACTCCCCCGTTTCTGGAGCTGCAATGTCAGGTAAGGAAGCAAGATGTTGTTTCATCTGGTTGAAGGCTTCTTCAGCCTCATCAGTCCATTTGAAGTCCTTCTTATCAGAGCAATTCTTGAGCGTTTTGTAGAAGGGCAAAGATCTTTCAGCCAACTTGGAGGTAAAACGCTTCAAGGCTGCAAGCTTCCCATTTAAGCTTTCAACCTCCTTCTTGGTTTTTGGTGGTTTGGTTTCAAGAACAGTTTTCACCTTGTTTGGGTTAGCCTTGATGCTTTGTTTCCCAACAATATGACCCAAGAACTTTCCTTCCTTAAACCCAAATGAACATTTTTCAGGGTTGAGCTTCATGTTAACCTTTCTGAGGTTCTTGAAAGTTTCTTGAATGTCATCGAGCATTTGATACTCCGTCTTGCTTTTGATCACCAAGTCATCGACATATGCCTCCATGTTTTTACCAATTTGGCTTGCAAAGGCTTTGTCCACTAGACGTTGGTAGGTTGCTCTAGCGTTTTTTAGGCCAAAAGGCATCTTTTGGTAACAAAAGATTCCTTTATCAGTGTGGAACACTGTCTTTTCTTCATCTTCTTCTTTCATGAGTATTTGATGATACCCTTTTAAGCATCAAAAAAGCACTTGAAAGGGTAACCGGTGAGGGAGTCAACCTTGAGATCAATTTCTGGTAGTGGATAACAATCCTTAGGACAAGCCTTGTTAAGATCCTTGAAATCTATGCACATCCTCCAAGAGTTGTCTGGTTTCTTGACCATAACCGGGTTTCCAACCCATGATTGGTAATTGACTTCTCGGAGAATGCCGGCCGACACAAGCTTTTCAACTTCTTGGCAAGCAGCCAGGCTTCTCTCAGGTGCTAGACTTCTTTTCTTTTGGACCACAAGCTTGACATCCGGTGGTATTCTTAACTCATGTTCAGCAATGTTCCGAGGGATCCCCGTCATATCCTCTGAACACCAAGCAAAGACATCGCTGTAATGTGTTAGCAACTTTTCAAGATACGAGAGGGTTTCTTGTGAAAGGCTTGGATTGACCCTTATTCTCTGTTTAGGGTACTTAGGATTTATGATCAGCCTTTGCTTGTCTTCTTCACTTCTGGAACTTTCACCCTCAACTAGGTAGGCCTCTTGAGAGGGTTGCAGGGTTGCTATCCCTCTCTCGGTGGGAAATTTGACTGTGCCATGGCCAACAGACACGGCCATGTAGAATGCACACTGCCCTGGCCTTCCAATGATCACATCATAGTTTGAAGGTATGTTGATGACCACAAAGGTGAGTGGTTGGATTCTTTCCTTCTGACCTTCGCTGAAATGAACATTAAGTGTCAGTTTCCCTAAAGGCTAAAGGGGTATATCGGCGATACCTTTTATGGAGGTTCCAGAGGGTTGAAGCCTTGAACGTTCTTCATTGCTCAAGCGGTTGAAGAATTTCTCAAACATGATTTCAGTGGCTGCCCCAGTGTCTATGTATGCTCTATTTGTTTGCAACGTTCCCATAGTAGCTTCTACCACAAGAGGGCTTGAAAGAGGGTCTTTTTCTGTTAGGGGGAAGCAAACACACTGAAGCTCCCAAGCTTCCAACCGCTGTCTTTTGTGAGGAGCCCTTCCATCGAAATCCACCATATTGACTTCCTTACCCTTTCCTTCAACCATTTTGTCCCGTACCCCTTTCACCAAATGAGCGAGTTCTCCGGACTTAACAGCTTCTTCAATTCTTTTCTTGAGCCGGAAGCAATCATTGGTGTGGTGACCCTTTTTCTTCATGAAACACACAATACTGGGTGGAGTTCTCATTTTTTCTGCTTTTGGGGAGAGGCCTAGGAGGCCGAAAGTTTTGCTTGAGTTCTTCCGTTGCGAGGATTTCTTGAGGAGTCTTTGTGTGGGGTGTGAAACTCATGCCTTTCTCCCTGCTGGAAAGGTTCCGGCCTTCAGACCTTCGATGGTCTGAACCCTTTGGTCGTCTGTCATAAGAGTTGAAGTTTCCCCTTTTTCTAGCAGGACTATTGCTTCGCCAGCTGGATCCTCTTTTCCTTTGCTCTTTAATGTCTACTGCCTCCTCTCCCCGGATGTGGGCTTCAGCCCTTTCGAGAGCTTCTTCCAAGGTCTTGGGCAGGGATTTGTTGAAATCTCTTGTGAGATATTTGGATGTGATGACATTCATAAAACCAACCACTCTCATTTTCTCGTATGCCCCACATAAGTTAGACCTTCCTTCTTATATCGTTCGATAAACGCTCGAAGACTTTCATCATCACATTGTTTTATCTGAAAGATTACTGTTGCGTCTTTGACATATCGCCTTTGTTGGGAGAAATTGGCCAGAAAACCCTTGCTGAGGTCGTCGAAGCTTCGAATGCTTCGAGCAGGTAAGTCGTTGAACCAGATCCTGGCTGATCCAACAAGTGTTTGCATGAACATTAGGAAACATTCAGCATTTGACCATTTTTCTATCCTTGCTGCACCGGTAAAGATCTAAAGATGGTCCTCAGGATCTTAGGTCCCATCATATGTTTTCATGTGAGGAGGCATCTTGATCTTTGTTTGAAAATCATAATCAGCTATTTGCTGTGAAAAGCATGAAAGGTTACTTGGCTTATACGGTTTGGCCAAATCTTCTTCAGCCCTTGCACCCATGTTATTGCCATTGCTGTTGTTTCCCTGAGTGGCCAGCACTTGATTGATAAAATGCTGCCACGGGAAGCTAGCCATCATCTGGGCCATCATCGGGGGCACGAGGTTGAAGCCGTGAATTCTTCCGGGTGCGACTGAGCAGCTCACTCCAAGGGGGGGTGCTCATAACAGCACTTCGTGCCAAGGGGAGCACAGACAGAGCTTGTTCCCACGAAGTTGTTGTAGAAGCTGGAAGGCTTGTTACTAGGGACTGTAGGAGCTGGTCGAGGGTTAGCTCTTGCCCCAAAGGAGCACCACTTGTAATTGGTTGGGAAGAGAAGATAGGATGTACTGTAGGATTCACCATTGTGGATAGATATGGATTGAGGTTTGGAGGATTACTGGGATCAGCCTCATTCCTAGTTGTAAAAGGAGGGATAGGAGGTCCGGGAGATAACGTTGGTTCCGGCTCGTCATAGTCTAGACAAATCCTCACTCCCTTGTCTCTTTCTCTACTCACATATTGGTTGAGGAGAGATCTCAACTCAAGGAAATTGTTGGCAACCCCCTCAGGGGTACGTTCAACACGTGCTGGGGTGTCAGAGACACCAACATTGGGGGAAGGAACTCCGGATATGGAAGGAGTTGGAGTGTTGAAGGTGAGAAATTCGGGAGTGCTCCCCGGAGTTGAGAAAGAAGTTGGTATAGCCACATGAGCTTGGCTACTACCCGGGGTTGAGGTGTTTAGAACCTGATTTACTTCACCTGGGGATCCACTTTCGGACCTGGTAGTTTCAAGAGAAAAGAGCTACACTACTAGGTCTTCTTGAGGAGAAATAGCGGCGTAGCCCCACGGTGGGCGCCAACTTGTTGATGCAACAAATAATAGACCAAGGATGGTAGCTGGGCTGGTTCGGCAAAAGGGTTGAAGGGTTCAACTTTGCCTAACGTAGGTCATGGGGTCCCCCCACGTTTGCAAGACGTGGAAGGAGGTTCACTAGTTTATTTTTATTGTTTGCTAAAGATCCTCTTCTGAAGTGTATTCAGATTCGGATGAAGGGGCAAACAGAATGTGTGTGTTGGATGTGAAAGGGAGTAACTCGCATGAAGCAGGTACTCGGAGTGAATGACCAGAGATTTAAGGAATCAGGGCTGGCCAGGAATGTCCCAACTCAGTAAATGAAGTGTCTATTATATAGGAGAAGACATCTCCCGAAGAGGAATGCATTTGACTAGTGACCATGCTTGCAGTTAGGGCTGTTCACGAGCCGAGCCGAACCGAGCAGACCTTTGCTCATGCTTGGCTCGTTTACAAACCGAACCGAGCGGAGCGGCTCATTTAAAACCGAGCCTCAAATCAAGCGAGCATTTTTCGAGTAGTAAATTTTCTGAGCGAGCATCGAGCGAAGTTCGAGCGATTTGAACAACCGTGTCACCCGATTTAAATTTGCTGAGAGAGATAGTAACAATGTTTGGTCTCAAGCTTTTATATCCTTAAAAACATACACATTTCGTGACATAATATTTTTCTTATGAGTTATAATGTTGTGGCCAACGAGGCGATGATCATATTGCACGAACAATTACGTTGAGAGCATGAGACGATCAACTTAGGGTAACGACATGAAACATTGAGGCGATGGGCAACTTGTCGTTTATCGGTTTAGGTTTTAACTTTTAGATTTGATATTAATTTTTTTATTGGCGTGGTTGGGTTAGTACGTATAGATACAGTTGTAAATTTGTATATAGCAGACCAAAATCTAATATAGTGGTATATATAAAACTATAAATTTAGTTTATATTCAAGTATATATGTCTGTGTAATGTGTGTATATATATGTGTATATACGTGTTTATATATGTATATGTATGTGTATATGTATATATATGTATATATATACTAATTAAAAATAATAATTCGAGCTAAACCGAACCGAGCGGACCTTTGCTCATGCTTGGCTCATTTACAAACCGAACCGAGCAGAGTGGCTCGTTTACAACCGAGCGTTAAATCGAACGAGCATTTTCCGAGCAATTTCCGAACGAGCGTCGAGCGAGCGACGAGCGGCGAGCGATTTGAACACCCCTACTTGCAGTGAGGGGCTTACCCTTTCGGGGGTTGAAGCCTTTTGACCCCTGGGTAATAGAGTGTGCTCTGTGGACCTGCATTGCCTTTTGACCCCTGGGTTTCCGTATTGCTTTTCCCCACCTCCCAGCTTTTTAACCTTCGAACCATTTAACCTTTCAAGCATGTATGTATTTAAGTCATTTTATTTGATCTTGGGCTACCCCCGTCATCAATTACCAACAGATATCCTAGCCCAGGGAAACCGACAATCACTGAAAAATTACCAACTGACACCGACGTGGATATGTTCAGATTTGATAAGTTTTGTGGAGCTTATCGCTGACGGAAAATGTAAGGAGCTAAGGATAATATTATCGCCCAAGCTTTTCAGTCATTTTTTGATGTGGGGGTTCAGTTGCGATGGGGTTTCTGCTGGTAATTTCATCGGTAATATTTTCTGTAAGGGGGGTAGGGATGGTCATCACTCACCACCAATTTAGTGGAAATGGTCATCACTCACCACCAAACCCAACAATTTCCCCACAACCAACAATTTCCCTCATATCCCCAAAAGATAACGCGTCAAAATTATAACGGACAAAAATATCCATGCGTGATGGCAAGTGTGACACCCGTGTCACTGCGACCATCAAACAAATGCCAAACCAATGAAATATTGTATTTCATACTTGGGATTTGTAAAAATATGTGTATCGATTGCACATATCAACTCTTGTTTCGATTTCAAGCTCTAAATCGCTTTCTGGAAGGTTATACGCGCACTGATGCGTAAATATAACCAGTTTAACGCAACGAGCACTCTGGAATAGTGAAATAGGCTTAACATACCTTAAATAACCTTTACATAACTTATATATAAGTTTTGGAAGGTTTGGTGTGGTGAAATCAAAGTTTAATCGCTTACAGGGACTAAATTTGACAAACTGTGAAAGTATGCCAATTTGAACTGTAACAGACATTCCGGGACATGACCATAAGTTAAAAATACCATAAATATCCTTTATATAGCTTAGAAATAGGCTTTGAGGTGTTCGGTATGCTAAAATAAACTTTTGTGTCATTCAGGGACTAAAAGTGTCAAAAAGTGCACAAGTTTGCATTTTCGCGCATAACTTACGTTCTGATTACATCCGGACATCCAAAAATTTATGTAAGCACTAAAATATTTTATTTTAGTGTTCGGCATAAGAAAAATCCATTCGTCACGTCATTTGGATCGTTTTTCGCGCTTGTGCGCATTCCGTCGTAATTAAGCGAACATCGCGTTCGTACGACCAAACGAACCAACATCCGGCATATTTTTGAGCATGTTTTGAGTCCCCTATACTTTAACTTCATTTTAGAGCCTTGAAATGAGGTTAACGGGGTTCAAACGCATCAAAAAAGGCCTTAAACACGTGCAGGGACCATTCCTGCCACTTTTGAAAGATTTCTGAAACAGCAGGGTGCTAGCGTAGCGCGACTGCCTAATGCCTTGGCAGTAGCGCTACGCGACTGCCTATGCTGGACAGAAAACATGCAGAAAACTCAGTTTTGCGTTTTCGGGACCAGATTCGATGTATTAGCCGTTGTTTAATTCACAACCACACATTCTAACTTGCTTAGTCAGCGGATAAGGATGGAATTTTGGCACCATAACTTTGCAACACATGTATGGATGGAATTTAAACACCTAAACACCATAACTTTGCAACACATGTATGGATGGAATTTAAACACCTAAACACCATAACTTTGCAACACATGTACGGATGGGATTAAGGCACGTTTTCCATGAAACGATCTTAACGGTTCGGGTATTCCTATAAATACCCCATACCCCCCATTGCTAAAATCACTAGAATTCTGATTTGAGAACCTCTAAGTTGAAACCATTGTTTCATACCTGAGATTCTTGAATCGGGATTAGCATTCGGGGACCCTTCGTAAGTATTCTTTCGTTCTTTTCCTTATTTTATTGCTTTTCAAGTCAGAAAGTCAAACTTTGTTTGACTTTCAGCGTTGACCAGTAATGGTCAATGCGAAGTTCGTTTGAACTTCGCAACGTGAGTGTAATCACGTTGGTCATAGTCCCTTGGGACTATGCCCACTGATTACCACGTTGTCTAGGGTCGTAGGGTAAGCGATCTAATGAATCGCTTATACCTCGAACCCGACCCATTTGGTCGATCATTAGGATCCGACCAAACACATTAGGTGACCATAGTAGGTAGGGAATAACCTTCCGAGGTTATACCCTATGGTCACATCGTTTAAGTAGTTGTATGATAGGTAGTTTATATGCCTTAGGTAAATTACCAGAATACCCTTTTCATGTATAATTGGTAATTAAGCATATGTAACCTAAACCTTTGTCACATAACTGATTATGTAACATGTTTAGGCATATAACACTTGTCATAGGACTAGTTAGGCGGTCCGAACGCGTTTCACGCGAACGACGCGTTAAAGTAGCATAAGCTACCTAAACGGGTCGTAATGGGTCGAAAACACTTAGGTTAAGTTTCATTTAGTATGTAGGCTTTGTTAAACCAAATGACACGAGTCTCTACACTCGTTTGGTTTACAAACCCTAATGCTACCCAATCTTCCGATCTAGGTCCGGTTTATTAACATAGTTACCTATACTAGGTGCCGTTTGATATCCGCGATCTCTAGCATTGTTTAGTTGTTATCCTAGGACTTCTGAGCAATCTCAAGTGAGTACATAGACCCCTCTTTTACTGTTTTCCAAACTGTTTTGGGGTGAAACACATGTGCCTACTTGTTACTTTCATGCTTTCCTGTTTTAACATCATATACTGCTATGTTCGTTAGTACATTATAGTACATGATTTTATGACATTTCATGCTAGGTGTGCCCAATTGTGTGCATTACTTAGTACATCGTTTTACATGACATTTTGACATAGACATTTGACATAGACATTTCGGCATAGACATTTTAACATGATTGACATTTGATCATGCATTTCCCATAAAACATAACTTTGATTTAAACCAAGTTTTACTTCAATACTTTGTTTTTGTGCATATGGTTTAGTTGAGACATTTCACTTGCCATACATGACATTTTGACATAGACATTTGACATGGATATTTGACATAGACATTTGACATGGATATTTGACATAGACATTTTGATATGATTTACATCTTGACATGAACACTTTGACATATTACCCAATACATTTGACAATTGATTTAAACATAGACTTCTTACGTTGGTTGGTTTGGTTTGATTAAGTGATTAAGTAACGATGCGTGTGTAATATGATACAAGCATGGTGGATACGCCGCTGGTACTTCCTATATATAAGTGTTTGTATGGTATTACATATCATAGCGTTATTTGAATCATTTCAGTTTGAGACATAGAACATTTTATACAAGTAACATACTTTTCACAAGACATTGATTTATAAACAACTTATCTTATGCAAACATATTTTACTTGGATATTCATTTAACCTTACATTTATTTATACTTATCATCTGATCTTATCGATTTTCAAATGATTTACAAAACAAAGCAAATAACAAGGTTCATGACTAAACATTTTCTCAAACATAAGTCATGAAACCTATTTTCACAAAACCTATGTATCTCACAGGCATTTTTATGCTGACGTACCTATTTTCACATGTGTTTTTTAGGAGCTATTGCATAAGATGATCAAGATACACATAGGCAGACTTGGGCTTTAGTGACAATAAAAGATGCAAGACTAGTTAATTATGTTGTATTTCTTTGTTTGTTAAGACATTGTAACACCTTTAATCAATAAAACGAAACTTCAATTGCCATGGATTTGAAACAATTAATTCTGTTACAACACTCCCCGACATTTCCGCCACGTTTTGTATGTTCCACGTGGTCGGGGTGTGACAGAAAAGATGGTATCAGAGCCAATGGTTATAGGGAATTAGGTTATTAGTAATGCTTTGACCTAGTCTATAACCTTTCTAGGACCCTAACGCGAGTTTACTTGCGTTTAGTCATAAAACAATACCGTCGCCTATCCTTAGGCGACGACCACAACAAGAACATAAATTTCAAAACCGCTTTGAAAACTAATCATCTGTTCTAGGATGATTGATTACTAGGTTTTGAACCCTCTATTGTAAGGTTTTGAACCCTCTGTTATACGGTTTTGAACCCCTTTGAGTTTTCAAAACTCTCGTCAAGGTTTTGGGTTTTTAATAATGTGAACACGTGCAAACTGGAAGGGTGAATGCCTGTATTCTGGGTTTTCTGTCTAGGCAAGCACTTCGTATACATCTCATCAGACGCGAGACCAGTTGTGCTTACCTGGGAATTCTTGGGATGAGTGTTCACTTATAGGCGAGCATGTCTTCGCGATACATTATTTTTGACCTATTTACTTTGATTAATCACCAGGGTCGTTTGTTGCTTTGTAGTAACAAACAAATGACCAATATCCTTACTTTCATCAGATTTGTTTCATCTCATTCATTTCGTCTAATTCTCTCACTCGTTTCCTTTCATGTTCTCCTCTTTTAGAATGCCTCCACGACGCGAAAATCCGGTATCTGTTGACGAGCTGGCAGCTGTCATTACACAGCAAATGACTGCTGCAATCCCGATCATCGTTGCCCAATGTCACCAAGCTATCAACAACAATAATGCCCCATGCAACTTCAAGACGTTCAACTCGGCTAAGCCATCAAAGTTTTCTGGGTCTCAAGGAGCGACTGCACTTCTGCAATGGTTCGAGAGTCTAGAGAGCACCTTCAGGCATGTTCAATGTCCAAACGAGCGAAAGGTAGATTTTGCATCTAGTGTCTTCGAGAAACGAGCTTTGACATGGTGGAACGGTGTGGTGAGAGATAGGGGTGCCGAAGTGGCACTGGCCCAAACTTGGGAAGAACTTCGAGCACTGATGATGAAGGAATTCTGTCCTCGTCACGAGATCAGGGCATTGGAAAGGGAATTCGATGACCTTAAGCAAGACAGCGGCGAACATCGAGCATACACTGATCGATATGAGGAGCTGAGCCTGTTGTGTCCTACCATGGTTACGCCTTTGGATAAGGCGATCGAAAAGTACATTGATGGTCTCCCTGACTCAGTTCAAGACATTGTTACTGGTAGTAACCCCACTACGGTTAGGCAGGCCATTGAGCTATCTGCAACTCTGACTGAATCTCAGATCAGGAAACGTAAGCTTTTCCGGAAGGGTGACAAGAAACCAGTCGAGGAATCAAAGACCATGGATGAGCAGACTAAATCCCTTGAGCGGTCAAAGAAGCAAAAGGCTTCTCAGAACTTCGCCATGGTCGCTCACAATGGTCAAGCCGTCCCCAACCAACCAGCTCAACCCCGTACTAGGAAGCCATACAATGGAACTTCACCCTTGTGCAACCGATGTGGCCTACATCATCATGCTAATGTGAAGTGCCGCGAATGCCAAATTTGTGGACTTAAAGGTCATATGGTAAAAGTTTGCATTGCAGCAATTGCACCGAATCAAGCCAACAACAAACCTATTCGAGCTCGTTTTCCACCAGGTTCTTGCAACAAGTGTGGTAAGATGGGACATTTCCGAAGAAATTGCCCAAAGCTTGCTAATGCTAATCCAGCACAGAGATGAGCATCTGATCGACTAGAAGACAACACTCTTTAGAAATAATCATATCTTATGTATTATTTTCTTTTGTTGTCAAGGTCCATGAAACAGTTGTTATCATTGTTAATAAATAAATCTTTTTATTTACATTACAATGTATATTATGTGGTTGTATGCATAAACAACATATTCCCTATAATACCGACAATCAAGGAATCGTATTACTTGAAAAGCAAACTACCCCCAAAATTCTTCCATTTTACAATCTCTTGCGTTTTCCACAAAGATCCTAAGTACCCGTCTCTTGCAAAGAAACGAAGTACATGATAAAAGTTATAATTCTGTACGAATACCCCAAGTACCACTATAAATTTTTAATAGGGTACCCAAGGGTATTTCCGTATGTCCTAAATTATGGTGTACCTTAATTCGAATATTGCGTTTTCCTGAAAAACGAAAATCGAATTTTTGGTAGATCATCCTATCTTCATGGATGGATTCTTGAAATGGTTAAAGTACCAAATGAAATCCACGAATTGGATTCCTGGTGTACTTTAAGTATCCGCGTCCAAAGATAACAAATTAATAACCAAGTTAAACAATTATGTGATTATGTGTTTATGTGTTCCCTTTTATGTTTTTGTGTGATCCAAATTCTTGTCATTCAAATTCTCGTAGAATCTTCCATATCTTTGGGTGATATATTAAATCCTCAACGGGCTTGTACGTAATAGTAAAGACCCTTGGATTATATTGTACCATTCCATAATTAGACCCTGAGAGGTCTAGGTAAACAGATTGATCCAAAAATCTGGTTAGGAATATCATGTGATGATATATCTGAAAGGACTCCTTGGTGGTCTAATTAAAAGGATCCTTTGTTGATCTAATTAAAAGGACCCTATGGTAGTCTAGTCACACTCATCACAGGTTTGATTATCCTCCCCACAAACATTTCAAAACAAGTTGTGCGGACTATGCAAGGAATTGCATAATTATGGATGCATACATAATTATGGAATTCAGTGCACAAAAACCACAGCGAATTTTGTCATGTGTCTAGAGTCTATTCCGTTCATTTTTGTTTCTGAAGATGTAAAATGACTATTCCGTTCATTTTTGTTTCTGAAGATGTAAAATGACTATTCCGTTCATTTTTGTTTCTGAAGATGTAAAATGACTATTCCGTTCATTTTTGTTTCTGAAGATGTAAAATGACTATTCCGTTCATTTTTGTTTCTGAAGATGTAAAATGACTATTCTGTTCATTTTTGTTTCTGAAGATGTAAAATGACTATTCCGTTCATTTTTGTTTCTGAAGATGTAAAATAACTATTCCGTTCATTTTTGTTTCTGAAGATGTAAAATGACTATTCCGTTCATTTTTGTTTCTGAAGATGTAAAATGACTATTCTGTTCATTTTTGTTTCTGAAGATGTAAAATGACTATTCCGTTCATTTTTGTTTCTGAAGATGTAAAATGACTATTCTGTTCATTTTTGTTTCTGAACATGTAAAATGACTATTCTGTTCATTTTTGTTTCTGAAGATGTTGTGGAAAATGACTATTCTGTTCATTTTTGTTTCTAAAGAATGCCTGTTGAAAATAACTCGGTTCATTTTTCATTTCTGAAAAATGTTCGTTAAAGAGAAATTACAGGATTACGTCTTGTTCATCTTTGATGGTTATTTAACACAAAGTCACAAATAGACTCCTGCGAATTAATTTCGGGACGAAATTTCCTAAAGTAGGGGAGACTGTGACACCCGTGTCACTGCGACCATCAAACAAATGCCAAACCAATGAAATATTGTATTTCATACTTGGGATTTGTAAAAATATGTGTATCGATTGCACATATCAACTCTTGTTTCGATTTCAAGCTCTAAATCGCTTTCTGGAAGGTTATACGCGCACTGATGCGTAAATATAACCAGTTTAATGCAACGAACACTCCGGAATAGTGAAATAGGCTTAACATACCTTAAATAACCTTTACATAACTTATATATAAGTTTTGGAAGGTTTGGTGTGGTGAAATCAAAGTTTAATCGCTTACAGGGACTAAATTTGACAAACTGCGAAAGTATGCCAATTTGAACTGTAACAGACATTCCGGGACATGACCATAAGTTAAACATACCATAAATATCCTTTATATAGCTTAGAAATAGGCTTTGAGGTGTTCGGTATGCTAAAATAAACTTTTGTGTCATTCATGGACTAAAAGTGTCAAAAAGTGCACAAGTTTGCATTTTCGCGCATAACTTACGTTCTGATTACATCCGGACATCCAAAAATTTATGTAAGCACTAAAATATTTTATTTTAGTGTTCGGCATAAGAAAAATCCATTCGTCTTGTCATTTGGATTGTTTTTCGCGCTTGTGCGCATTCCGTCGTAATTAAGCGAACATCGCGTTCGTACGACCAAACGAACCAACATCCGGCATATTTTTGAGCATGTTTTGAGTCCCCTATACTTTAACTTCATTTTAGAGCCTTGAAATGAGGTTAACGGGGTTCAAACGCATCAAAAAAGGCCTTAAACACGTGCAGGGACCATTCCTGCCACTTTTGAAAGATTTCTGAAACAGCAGGGTGCTAGCGTAGCGCGACTGCCTAATGCCTTGGCAGTAGCGCTACGCGACTGCCTATGCTGGACAGAAAACATGCAGAAAACTCAGTTTTGCGTTTTCGGGACCAGATTCGATGTATTAGCCGTTGTTTAATTCACAACCACACATTCTAACTTGCTTAGTCAGCGGATAAGGATGGAATTTTGGCACCATAACTTTGCAACACATGTATGGATGGAATTTAAACACCTAAACACCATAACTTTGCAACACATGTATGGATGGAATTTAAACACCTAAACACCATAACTTTGCAACACATGTACGAATGGGATTAAGGCACGTTTTCCATGAAACGATCTTAACGGTTCGGGTATTCCTATAAATACCCCATACCCCCCATTGCTAAAATCACTAGAATTCTGATTTGAGAACCTCTAAGTTGAAACCATTGTTTCATACCTGAGATTCTTGAATCGGGATTAGCATTCAGGGACCCTTCGTAAGTATTCTTTCGTTCTTTTCCTTATTTTATTGCTTTTCGAGTCAGAAAGTCAAACTTTGTTTGACTTTCAGCGTTGACCAGTAATGGTCAATGCGAAGTTCGTTTGAACTTCGCAACGTGAGTGTAATCACGTTGGTCATAGTCCCTTGGGACTATGCCCACTGATTACCACGTTGTCTAGGGTCGTAGGGTAAGCGATCTAATGAATCGCTTATACCTCGAACCCGACCCATTTGGTCGATCATTAGGATCCGACCAAACACATTAGGTGACCATAGTAGGTAGGGAATAACCTTCCGAGGTTATACCCTATGGTCACATCGTTTAAGTAGTTGTATGATAGGTAGTTTATATGCCTTAGGTAAATTACCAGAATACCCTTTTCATGTATAATTGGTAATTAAGCATATGTAACCTAAACCTTTGTCACATAACTGATTATGTAACATGTTTAGGCATATAACACTTGTCATAGGACTAGTTAGGCGGTCCGAACGCGTTTCACGCGAACGACGCGTTAAAGTAGCATAAGCTACCTAAACGGGTCGTAATGGGTCGAAAACACTTAGGTTAAGTTTCATTTAGTATGTAGGCTTTGTTAAACCAAATGACACGAGTCTCTACACTCGTTTGGTTTACAAACCCTAATGCTACCCAATCTTCCGATCTAGGTCCGGTTTATTAACATAGTTACCTATACTAGGTGCCGTTTGATATCCGCGATCTCTAGCATTGTTTAGTTGTTATCCTAGGACTTCTGAGCAATCTCAAGTGAGTACATAGACCCCTCTTTTACTGTTTTCCAAACTGTTTTGGGGTGAAACACATGTGCCTACTTGTTACTTTCATGCTTTCCTGTTTTAACATCATATACTGCTATGTTCGTAGTACATTATAGTACATGATTTTATGACATTTCATGCTAGGTGTGCCCAATTGTGTGCATTACTTAGTACATCGTTTTACATGACATTTTGACATAGACATTTGACATAGACATTTCGGCATAGACATTTTAACATGATTGACATTTGATCATGCATTTCCCATAAAACATAACTTTGATTTAAACCAAGTTTTACTTCAATACTTTGTTTTTGTGCATATGGTTTAGTTGAGACATTTCACTTGCCATACATGACATTTTGACATAGACATTTGACATGGATATTTGACATAGACATTTGACATGGATATTTGACATAGACATTTTGATATGATTTACATCTTGACATGAACACTTTGACATATTACCCAATACATTTGACAATTGATTTAAACATAGACTTCTTACATTGGTTGGTTTGGTTTGATTAAGTGATTAAGTAACGATGCGTGTGTAATATGATACAAGCATGGTGGATACGCCGCTGGTACTTCCTATATATAAGTGTTTGTATGGTATTACATATCATAGCGTTATTTGAATCATTTCAGTTTGAGACATAGAACATTTTATACAAGTAACATACTTTTCACAAGACATTGATTTATAAACAACTTATCTTATGCAAACATATTTTACTTGGATATTCATTTAACCTTACATTTATTTATACTTATCATCTGATCTTATCGATTTTCAAATGATTTACAAAACAAAGCAAATAACAAGGTTCATGACTAAACATTTTCTCAAACATAAGTCATGAAACCTATTTTCACAAAACCTATGTATCTCACAGGCATTTTTATGCTGACGTACCTATTTTCACATGTGTTTTTCAGGAGCTATTGCATAAGATGATCAAGATACACATAGGCAGACTTGGGCTTTAGTGACAATAAAAGATGCAAGACTAGTTAATTATGTTGTATTTCTTTGTTTGTTAAGACATTGTAACACCTTTAATCAATAAAACGAAACTTCAATTGCCATGGATTTGAAACAATTAATTCTGTTACAACACTCCCTGACATTTCCGCCACGTTTTGTTTGTTCCACGTGGTTGGGGTGTGACAGCAAGGGGGTGACGGTGGTATTTGGCCAAGTTCCACGCGTTGAATTAATCCATCACGGACAAAATAATCACCACCCCGGGTGGCCTAATAAGCACAACATGCTTGATGGTAATTGTGGGGTCTTTTAAGCCTAAAATAGCAACCTACTTGTATTTTAAATACATCAAATATATATGAGGGCATGGTCTGTTGGAAGAGTTTTCCATCGCATTGGCAAACTTGACATTGAATCTGATATGTAAGCTAAACAATGTTATTGGGTTTGTTTGGAATTTTTGGTATCATAATTTAGATACTCTCATTTCCACAGCTATTACCCTAGTTCTGAATGAAATCATATGTTGAGAAGTTATTAGATTACAACAAAGCTAGGAATCAACATGATAAACCAATTAGATTCCCCAACTCTTAGGCTGGAGGGTGTGGTTGGAGCCACCTAGGGGTTTTGTCAGGCCACATAAGCGATACGTAGGATCCACATCAGCCAGAGGGGCTTTATCACGCCCCCCTTTAATTTGGAGGGTGTGGATCGAGCCCCCGCCATCGTTACCTAATTATTTATTTATTTTTTAAATTAAATGACAATTTTAATAACTAGAAAAAAAAACATAATTTCATTAAAAAAATAAAAACACTACAGAGTCATTAAAAAAACATAAGGTACTAGGAAAAAACACAACATACTAAAAAAAACTACATATATTTTGGACGAATTTGTGCCTTACAAGCCTCCAAAATGACTCGGTCCTCCTCTGGTAGATTTGACAAATCTCTTGCGAGAAAATCCATGTCTTTTTTGGATTTGTTTCTTCATTCTCATTTGTTGGTCTTTTTCCCTAATGGAGATTATTTTGTTGAGACTTGCCTCGAAGTCGCTCAACTTTGACGGGCCATCTGATGGCGTTGTAGAAGACTTTCCTCGTGCCGCTTCCTTACTTTTATCCCTACCAGTTGGTCGAGGCAGCTCTTCTGGTTCTTCAAATTTGTCAACATCGTCGTTTAAATTAATTATTGTACAAACATCGGACCCTGATGGTTCGGTGGTGGATGTCGATTTGGACCGTTTAGATCTAGAGCGGGTTGGGTCGAACGGTGGTACAAGATGCCACTTGGGAGATTTGCGAAGAAGCTCCCATGTTGTTACCAACGTAAAAACATGCCCATGGTACAATCTATAGTCGTTGTGGGCTTGGGTCATGACGTCGACGTCGCTCGAACCACTTTTCCTTCGACTACTATTTACGAGATTAGTATATATGTTGTTGAAATTGGTAACCTTCGTCCTCATAGCACCCCACTTTCCCGAAAAAGAGTCAGGTGTTCGATATTCGCCACGACCCATTGCGGCGAAAAACTTCTCACGTATACGACCCCAAAATACCTTTAAATCTTGGTCGTTTCCTATAAAAAAATGTATTTACAAAACAATATGTTTGAATTAAAAAATAAATTTACAAAACTATATGTTTATAAAAGTATGTAAAAAATATATGGAGATAAAATTTACCAACAATCTCGTCCTCCGATACGTCGAGTCATGCTTTTGCCAACTCGAACTCTTCCTTAGGCGACCAAAATTCGACCTTCTTAGTAGCACGTTTTTCGGACTCATCCTTCTTTCGATTACTTCTCTTTTTTCTAGAAGAGGGTTCGACTTGGGTTTCGGGAGCGGATTCGGTTTGGGTTGTGTTTTGGGTTTGGGGTATGTTTTGAGGTATGTTTTGGTGTATGTTTAGGGGAAAATGGGGGTTGAGAATAATACCCGTAAAAACCGGGCATCAGTGGAGTGGTGGGATGAGGAGAAGTTGGGGTGCTTGGTGGCATTGGATAATATCAAAGCTCACCCGTACACGGGTCTCGCCGATACCAGTCCTCTTGCTCGTTGTTTTGCAAAGTTTGTCACAACGGATTGCTCGGGTCCCATGGGTTTAGGTTGTTGGGAAACATTGTAGAGAATGGTTTAAAAAATGTAGAGAATGGTATAAAAAGTGTAGAGAAAGTGAAAGGAATGGAATAAAAAATGTAAGGAATGTTGTGTATTTATAAGGTTAATTTATAAAAAAGGAAATTAAAAACTTTTTTTTTTAAAAGTTACCGTTCAATGGTAACAAAGTCATAACTCCTCCTCGTTCCACGCGATTCCTGCTCGCTATCACCATGGAGCTTCAACTATAGCGCCCCTTGATTTGCTTGGTGTGGGTGTATAGCGCCTAGGGACGCTATAGATGATGATGTGGCCTGGGTTACGCCCCCACACCCTCCGGCCATAGTATGGAAAATAGACTTGTACGAGGAGTTGGTTTCTTATATGTGCATTATACACCACATGCATACATTTATCTTAAATTAGTTATTTTATGTTGTAACACCCCGTATAGAAGTATGTATGTAAATATAAACATATAAACGGGTATTCGTGACACCCGTATAAAGTAGTAGACGAGTCATTATTAATTTGGGAAAGTCAACGGACTAAACATGCTAAAATTATAGAGATAAACTCCAAGGACTAAACTTTCAATTTATGAAACTTACCATATGGGTCGTATGCTAACCATACGGGTCGTATGACAATTGTTGACCGTCTTCATAGAAACCCAGATTCCAACCACTTGTTTCCGCCCATAGTTACGGGTCGTATCACCGTTGAGACTAACCTGCATCGTCAACCACGTTTCAAGTGACGATTGCACCATCAACCTGGCCATTCATGGACCATTTCAGCCACCAAACCCTTTTGGATCAGATATCCAACCCCTAACACATTTGGAATACTCATTTTTAATTTCCACACACACCACACTGTAATTTTATATAAAGATAGAGAGATAGAGAGAGTTGTATTATCGAGATTTCTTGGTGTTCTTGAGTGCTAATTGCTAAAAACCATGCATCTATGGGTCGAATCCAATTCCTTGTGTCAAAAGGGAGCTTCTTCGATGATTCTTCCTATCAACAAAAGTTTGTGACGAAGATTGAGAAATCAAAATCAAACATCATTCCACTAATGACACAAAAATTACATATTTTTAATATAAATCAAAAGAATATATAAACAATCATTCATCTCTTTAAAAAAAATCTTGATCTTTTATCCTCTTGAGCCCGCTTTCGCAGTCTTCTTAGACAATCCTGAACCTAACATACATAAAAGACATATCACGCCTGAGTAAAATTACTCAATGGGATCACATCTATAAAAAAATCTAATATATAAAATAAAAAATATCTAAATCATATCGGTTTCAGAGTAGAACATTCAGATTTCACCTTCAAACTTCACATTCAAATTTCAGATTCAGACTTACACTTAGATTTCAGATTTTTCAGATTCGGCTTTTACATTTGGATTTCAGAATTTCACATCCATATTCGGAGTTATAATAGAAATATAGTACACTATAACAAGATAACAGTTTCAACGTCACATAAGACGAATTTAGATTTCTGACTACGAAGTAGCGAAAACTCAAACCCATGCACATAAGTTTTTAAAGTCCACACCTTAATCGCGTAGACACCAATCAATTGGATTTCCTGCTTCAACACATATTGATCGAATGCAAATAGTCAAGTATGTCGGATGGTGAGCGGGTGGGTAAGGTAGCTTACCGACTAGAATTACCGGAGGAATTGAGCAGAATACACAACACATTTCACGTTCACATCTCAGAAAGTGCTTGGCTGATGAAACGGCCTATGTCCGCTATAACGATATGGAAGTGGATGATAAACTTAATTACATGGCAAAACCCATCGTAATTCTTAACCGAAAGGTCAAAGGCTTAAGAAATAAAGAAATTGACCAAGTGAAGGTCGAATGGGAACATCTGAAGGGATCGGACACCAATTGGGAGTCCGAAGAAGAAATGTGACGACTCTACCCTTCCTTATTTGGTACGTATCCTAGTTTCGGGGACGAAACCATTTTTAAGGGGGGTGGACTTGTAACACCCCAAAAATATTAAATTATATACATATATAAATGTGTGTGTATGTGTAAGTATGTGTATGCGCATATGAAAAATGACCCTTTTTATTAATCATTTTAACTTGAGGGGCTAATGTTGTCAATTGAGAAACTAATATTATTAAAAAGAAAGTTTTAACACAAAACAGACATAAGTGCATGTTTTGGTCGAACAAGTCAGAGAACAAAAGAGGGGAGATCATCTCCAACCCTAAATTTACAAATCCTTTAAAATAAAAGAAGAAATCGGGTCCAAATTCAGTGCATTAGCTAAATTCGTGGTCACCCAAGTTAGGAGATCATAAGGTATGTTAAATTTTGGTATTTGGTGATGTTGTGATTTTGTGATGAACATTCATAATTATGAATCAAGTATGAATGGTAGATGTTATGGCAAGACTGAAGTGAATATAAGTCTAGGAACAAATCCTAGATGAGAAATTAGTGATTTAATTCCATAATTTAAGTGTCTAAATGACTAATCATGTTTATGTTAAATGGGTTTTTTATTACTATGATGAACACTTGAATTCTAGGTGTTAATCACACCCACTAGACATAGAGGTTTGAAAACGATATTAATACATGATTATTAGTAAAGTCATGAACTTGATAATAGTAGTATGAGAACCTCGCCCACAAGATGCTCGATATAATGCCTAAGTGATCTTGTAATGTGAAAATATGAAAGAATCACGTAATTGACTAGTTTGACAAATTGCGTGTAATATATTGTAATATGAGTTCTAAAGGATAAGTTGATTGAACTCTATAGGCAAATTGGGTGAAGCATCAAGTGGCCAAGCCGGAACGAACGTACGTTTGAAAGAAAAGCTTTAAGGTACACGGCTTGTTTGCTTCGTCATATTTTGTTAGTTAAGTTTGGTTAATGATATGTGTTGTATGAGGAATTAACGAATTAAGATACATTTGGTATGATTATAAAGTGATGGATTTCACTCAAACAATCAAACGGGTCAAAATAAGAAAATAGTTAATTGGTTTGTTTATAAGTGATGAATTATCATGCGAACAAACCAATAGTTTAGAAGCGTAATCCGAGTAATGGAAACGTGGAAATTCAATTAATGAATCTTAGGTTGGGTTAAAAACTTTGAGGAATTGGATTTCCTTTAAGTTATTAAAAGTAAGACTTGTGCTTGATTTGAATTCATCAAGTGGGTCATTAAAGCGTATGCAAACCGTGTAGCGGGAGCTTAATACGTAAGTTTAGTGAGCCCGAGGAAGGGGTAAAATGGTAAGGAATTAATCGTTGCCATAAAACATGAAAATGATGTTAAACGGAAACGGGTCGAATAATTTCATAAAAGATTTATAAGCTGAAAGCTTATAAATTAAGAATTTTGTGAATCCGGATAGTGGATGTTCAGTCCATAACGAAGAGGATAAAATTACGATCGCGTAGGAAGAAACGGGAGGTTAACTGGATGAACGGATTAAAAGTTATAGTCGTTTTTGTAAAAAGGGCAAAACTGGAATTAAAACCTGTAGCATTGAACCGTAAGCTACGGTTGCAGACCGTAGGTTACGGTTTACAGCTCCTGTCCGACACACATAAGTGGATCGTAAGCTACAGTCTACAGAACGTAGCTTACGGCGGGCTTTTGTTAAGATTTGTTGTTTTGTTTTGCAAGCTTAATTAAGTCATTAAGTTATGCTTAAACCTCATAATTACTAACATTTAAGAATTTTAAATGTCGTTAGGTCTCTAATATGTGCAACAAGGATGTGATCAAGCTCGTTGAAGAACCGAACACATTTGATGGATACATTTTCGCTTTTAGTTAATCGTTTTACTTATCTAAACGATGTAATTAAGTAGTGACCTTCGTTTAAGAACTCGTAAAGCTTTAAATAACTTTGAATTATACATATACATTTTGGTATTAGTACTATGTAATGCATCTTTTATATAACAATTGTCGTTTATTTAATACGGGTCTTACAACGACGTGTTTAGACTTTATAGGAGTTGATTTAGACTTAAGCATCTTACTTACACGTACGGATACATAACTAGCATCGGCTCCAGAATCAAAAAGTATGGAAACAAAATGATCATCAAGTAGGAACTTACCCGTTACAACATTGGGATCATTCCTTGCTTCACCAGCGCCGATTGCGAATGCTCTTCCTCTCGCACCATTTTTGTCGTTGTCGTTGTTGTTGTTGTTCCCAGCTCCTTGATTGTTGTTATTTTGGTTTTGGTTTTGGTTCAATGACGTGTTGTCGTAGGTACACGCAAATTTAATCCAATTACTACTAATAGATAGCGGTAAGTGGGTATCGAACACAGGGAGTTTGTGGAAAATGTGTTGATTATATAGCTTGAAATTTAACTACAATTAATCTAATGTGCAGAAATTAAAAATCAAGAGTTTGGATTGTTTGATTTAAAAACTAAGTTATTAACTAATTGCTAATCAAGATTGGATTGTAATTCAGATTATGAGTGAATGACCATCTTAGGTTTCAGTTTCTTTTAACACTTGTGCAAAATTCCAACTAGAAAGAGTTACATAGACATAACTCATGTACAAACATTTGTTGTTGATAAAAGGGAACAAAGTACTCGGATTATATCAACGCGAGGTTGTTTCCCGATGATCAATTAATCAATAACCAACCCTAACCATTCCCGTGATATCTCAATTGTCAACGACACCAAGAACTTACGATTTAGACTAGAATTAAAACACCAATTAACAAGCTACAATCAAATATTCATACACCATGATAATCAAAGCAAACATACCAAGTTATCATTCTAGAAATAAAGAAAAAAACATAAGAGTTGTAGAGAAACCTTCACCTAAGATGATCACCACAAATTTAGCCGGACATTGTTCGGTGGATCATCATAACACCCAAATTAAAGTTCATACGAATCGAAAGATAAATCAGAATGTTAGAAATTGTTCCCAAATAGTATCCAAAGCCAAAATTCACCCCCAAAGTGCAGAGAAACGTCTCCAATCATCAATAATGTGAAAAGACACTTGAAAACTGTTTTAATGAGGCAGTTACGTTTTTCCTCGCAGCCTTTACCGTAATTTACGGTACCTACCGTAAATTATGGTAGGCTTCAAACTGTTACGCTGGCTAGGGACTGTGTTACGATGGAATCTGGAGGTTTCAGGGGCTAGCGTAATTTACGGTAGCCACCGTAAATTATGGTGGACCCCGGAATCTTCTGTTTTGTTTCTTCTTTCCATCCTTGCATGCCCCGTTCCACTCCATTCCATTCGAAGCAGCGTTTTTCCCATTTTAAGCTCTAGAACGCACCTGAAACATAAGCAACTGTAGTCATCTAATTCAAGATAATTACGCAATCAAGTGAGGGATAAACTCGTCTTTTAACACCATTAAGGGTTGTCCTATGGACCACCCGTCACATCCCCACACTTAACCGTTGCTTGTCCTAAGCAACCCATCAAAACCATTTTCAAAACACAAGAGATCAACATAAATCAAGCATAAACATGTTATCCTTTTACTAACCCTTTCTTAACACCCAAAACAACACACCCCTCTCTATATCTCTCCTCTCGGCAACAAGTAAGCACTAGCAATTATGAGTTAGACACACAAAAGGCAAACGGGTGATTGCACAACTATAGGCTTGTACCTAAATCGGTCCTTCTCCTGACAAGTGCCAAACATGAATGCAAATCAAAGGGGCTTTAAGGTTGTAACGTGGCTAGGTGTATGGGTAGGAAATGGAATATATATGTAGTAGCGAAGGAGTTAACCCGGTCTTTTATTACACAATGAAACAAACAAACACCAAACTTAAACTTCTATATACAAGACAACTCAACATCAGTTTTTTCATTGCTTTTTTTTCATTTTTTTTTCTTTTTCATTTTTTTTCTTTTTTCTCTTTTTTTTAGACTAGAAACATTCAACATAACATCATAACATATCTACACACTACTAAACAACTACTACACTATAAGACCGGGTCAAGTCGGGTAAATTTTTGGGAAACTAGCTAAGGGGTAACAAATGATCGGCTTTAGGCACAAAATGGGCAACTAAATGTTGAAACCCCAGCCCCTCTCACTACCAAGCTCATATATATAATTAATGAGGTCCAACCCCCCCAAATCCCACACTCGTACTCACCAAGACGAGGCTACCTAATTGCCCTAATCCTTTTCACATTCATGTTCAACTAAGGACTCGAACCATATTCAAGCACAAGTTCTAATGCACCCCCACCCGTTGCCACTCTCATCAAAGACAAGTATTATTTATATACATGTGTGGCTTCAACTCTCACCAAGAACAAAGGTATTAAGGGTTGCCGGTGCATCATTCGGGTGTAATCCAAGGTGTTCAAATTCTCACAATGTTTTGCTTGATTTAATTTTTTTTTAAAACCTCAAAATTTCCCCCCATCCCCACACTTGGGATACATTGACCCCAATGTATGGTTTTGGGAAGAATTGATCGCTAAACCCTTCAACATCAACAAAAAGCTCATAATCTCAAACCACAAATTTCTTTTTGGTCTTTTTCATTTTATATATTTTTTCTTTTTTTTTTATAAAAACAGACACCACCAACTCGCACAACCCAAAACATAACATTACAAACTAAACAACACCCATCCACCCAACCATAAACATAACAAACAAATATTCACATTAATATAAAAGAAGGAGCACGACCTGACTAATAGTAGCGTGGCTGAGGAGGCCCGAAAATGGAAGACATCATATCATTCCATTCTCCGAAAGTAAACGCGCCGCTACCACTTCCACTTTGTTGCGAAGCTCCATGTTGTTCTCGTCGGGGGTCCAACCACTGCGAATGATGAAGCGGCGGTGTCGGATACGAAACACTACCATCGTAAGGTGGTAGAGACGCATAATCCACCGGAGGTGGATCCACAACCACAGGCTGCCCCGCATGCCAATCTGCATGAATCCGCCGAGCTTGATCATCATTGTACCTATCATTCATCTCTTGCTCATGGGAATAAGCATGTGCACGATTCCACGACTCGTTTCTGTCAAAGTTGTGCTTTAAGGCCCACTCCATACTAGCCCCCATCATTGTTTGGTGATCAAAGAAGGTACGCTCCGACCCTGATCATGTGTCAAAAACCGATGCTGGAGGACATTGTTTCTCAATGACTTCTTGCATAGTACTATCATATGCCCAATTTGGCTCGTACGAGCGCTCCGTATAGTCAAAGAAAGCACCACCATGTCCCCAACTTGGGCCCCCTTGGCCCACATCCACATGCGCACCATGAGGCTCATCCGCGTAATCTTCATCCCCACTCGGGGGTTCATCTTCAATCTCCGGCTCATCCTCTTCCCCGGTAAGAGTGCCCTTGCATCAACTTTCAAAGCTCTCCATCTTTGACCTTCCGACTTGAGCTTGTGGTATCTTTCCGACTGATCGTAAGTCCATCCAATACCCATCCTTTGTATATCAAAAGGCTTGTGCCTTTTTGGTGCTCCTCTATCTTCCGATGTGATCTCCTTGAACTGTTTCAACAACCCCGTAATAATTCGGTAATACGAAATGATGCTCCTCCCCACTTTGTTTCGGCATTTCCAAAGATGATTCATTATCAAATACCGTATCGGAAAACGGGGATACCCATGGAGCAATGAGTAAAGAACGGGTATTTCCGGGTACCTCACCTCTTATTTATCGCCTCTTCTTGGTATCACATTCAAGATACAAATAGTGAGCAGCAGTTTTGCTTCAATCTTCAAATTTCTTCTATACAAGGTGCCACTATAAGTATTCGGTAAGAACAAGGCGGCTAACATATCATTCCACCTCGGGTGGGCCTTCGGTTTAATGAGCAAATCATCAAGACTCGGGATTGTATAATCACGAGCAGGCATATTGCCATATTTCGCCAATTTCCGCAATGTATCAAATGACATTTCCACCTTTATCCCATTAACCTCGCTCGTCAACTTCATCTGCGATGGCCTATCACACTTGTTGCATTTCAAAGTAGCCATCCATTCCTGAATCTCATCCATAAACAAATTCTTATTGTCCTTGTCATAACAACTGAGTGCAACCTCCCAAACTAAGGCGCGAAACTGGGCAAACACATTAAACGGCCCGAACTCCACTTCTCTAACCTCCCTCTCACAGATAAACGCAGCAGATTTATTTTTTAAACGGTTCATTCGATCCTGAAATAATGTTGGCTGCCATTCCTCCGGCTGATCGTCTAACGGACCCGCTTCCCACCTTGGCTTATCAGCCGGGTCCAACTCCATCATTTCTTCCTCATCACTTTCACTATCATCATCTTTACCCAAATATCTCCTCTTCTTTGGTTGTTGTTCCGGTTGTTTGCCCTTGCCTTTTGAAGAAGAAGAACTAGCTCCTGCTTTTTCCTTAGTCCCCACCATTTCCCGACACACATCACAAAAACAAACAACACAACCAAACACAAAAATCAGCCCCTTTTTCTCCAAAAATCCCCACACTTGCTTGTTACTATGGTTGTAGATGCTAGTGAACACAAAATTTCATAAGTCATTTTCACAAAAATTGGGCATGATGCCTCTACAATGTAGAGGTTCCCAAAAGTTCACAACTTTAACATCAATCCTACATCTACAACCATAACAATGTTCAAGTAACAATTTTTTTCGTGAGAAAAACTAAGAACAAGCAAGTGTGTATGAACAAGTAACAACAATAACCTTCATCTTCACAATGCATCATAAAAAATAACCCATAAACATTACATACCTTGGATTGAAGATGCTAGAACACAAGAAAACCAAAAACTTCAAAAACCCCCCAAAAATTTCGGCTCTAGGGTTTGTTAATCGGACAAGAAAACAAGTTTTTCTTGCAAATCTCTCCTCAAAATCGGCAAGTACGTGAAATTTCAGTCAAGATAGACCCAAAAATCACAAGATTTGGCCAAGAATTGAAGAAGATATGAGGATTTGAAGACTTGAAGGTTGTGGGGTTCGTATGAGATTTTGTGGGGCTTGTGATAATGAAAGATTATGTTTGTGGAAGATAAGATATGAGGGAAACGAGTGGTTGGGGTAGAGGTCACGTGATTGTGTTATTTTTTATTTTTTTTATATGAAACCGCCGACCTGATGCGCTCTTTCATCGCAAGAGGCTACCGTAAATTACGGTGGACCTCTGGCACAAAATCCCACCGTAAACCAGTAGGTTTACACCGTAAATCCAAAAATTTGTCCAGGCCTACCATAAATTATGGTATATACCGTAAATTACGGTGGCTTCTGGGCATTTTCACTTCGCCAAAAACTACAATTTTCAATGTTTTTCTTTTTATTTTTTTCAGTTTTTTTTATTTTTTATGTTTTTATAATTTTTCAAAAACATGGAAAAAATACCCTACCCCCTTGAAAAATCCCGTGTTGTCCTCAACACGATGCTAGAACTATTCGTAACCCGAACGCCCCCACACTTATCTCAAACACGGGCTTCAAGTGAATACGGTAAATGTGCAAACTATACAAAACAAACAAAATAAAATACTGACTATGTACACTACCAAACCTGTGCCTCTCATGGTTGATCATCAACTAACTACTGGGCGTAGAATGTAGCCCGCTTTGTCATGCTCCAAGTTGTTGATGTCGTTTCCTTCCAAGTATGGCTTTAACCGATGGCCATTCACCGTTTGTTGTTTGTTGGTTTGCTCATCTTGGATATCCACATCACCAAATCTACCAACTCGCCGAACAACATATGGGCCCATCCATTTGCTTTTTAGTTTGCCCGCAAACATTTTCAACCGTGAGTTGTACAACCATACCTTTTGACCCACTTCAAAAGTCTTCTTTCTCAACTTCACATCATAGACCTTTTTGAGCTTATCCTTGTATGCCGATGCACACTCATACGCTTCATCTCGAATATCTTCTATTTCACTTAGTTGCAACTTCCTCATCTTCCCCACTTCATCATAGTCGGCATTCACCGTCTATATTGCCCAATGCGCTCGATGAGCTAATTCCATTGGCAAGTGACAACCATTTCCATACACCATCTGGTAAGGTGTTGTGCCAATTGGAGTTTTGTAGGTCGTCCGATATGCCCACAATGCATCATCTAATTTACTAGACCAATCCTTCCTATCCGTTCGAACCGTCTTCATGAGAATTTCTTTAATTTGACGGTTGGACACTTCGACTTGTCCACTAGTTTGCGGATGGTAAGGTGTAGCAATCCGGTGGTTCACGCTATACCGCTTCAACAATTTTCTGAAATTAAAGTTCTTGAAATGCGAACCACCATCACTAATAATAACTCTCAGAATACCAAACCGGCAAAGATGTTGGATTGAACAAATTTACAAACAACCGAATGGTCATTTGTTCTTGTTGCAATAGCTTCATTCCACTTTGAGAGATAGTCCACCGCTACCAAAATGTACAAAAACCCATTGGAATTCAGGAAGGGACCCATAAAGTCAATGCCCCATACATCAAATATTTCCACAACCAAAATTGGCTGCAATGGCATCTCATCCCCCTTCGAAATGCTTCCCATCCTTTGACAATTCACACAATTCCTTGCAAACTCGCATGCATCATTGAAAATTGTGGGCCAATAGAACCCACACGATAGAACTCGGTAGCCTGTTTTATGCCCGCTAAAATGACCTCCACAAGCGGACGAGTGGGCATGAGTCAAGATCTCTAACACCTTCGTTTCGGGCAGACACCTCCGAATGACTTTATCGGGCCCGATCTTTAAAAGGTATGGTTCATCCCAAATATATTGCTTCACTTGGACCATAAATTGTTGTCTTCGCTTCTTGGTCCTATGATTTGGGATGGCACCTGTGGCTAATTAACATAATGGGCATACCACGGTACAACAAAAGTGGACACGGCTAGTAGTTGCTCATAAGGAAACCTTTCATTTATCTCGCTCAAATCATCAATCCCTTCCACCGGAATTCGAGACAAGTGATCCGCCACTACGTTCTCACTTCCCTTTTTGTCTCGAATCTCTAGATCAAATTCTTGTAACAACAACACCCACCAGATTAAACGGGGCTTCGCGTCTTTTTTCTCCATTAAATACCGGACCGCGCTATGATCCGAGTGTACAACCACTTTACTCCCCCAAATGTAAGAACGGAACTTATCCAAAGCATACACCACCGCTAATAACTCCTTTTCGGTTGTGGTGTAATTCAGTTGCGCTTTGGACAACGCCTTGCTTGCATAGTAAATTACCACCGGCTTCTTGTCGATTCTTTGACCCAAAACTGCACCAATTGTGGTGTCGCTTGCGTCACACATGATCTCAAATGGTTTTGACCAATCCGGCAGCTGCAAGATGGGAGCTTTGACCAAGTGTTCCTTCAAAACAATAAATGCTTGCAAACATTCGTCAGTAAAATCAAATGGAACATCCTTTAACAACAAATTACATAAAGGTTTGGTGATAACACTAAAACCTTTTATGAAACGTCTGTAAAATCCCGCGTGTCCCAAAAATGACCTTACACCCTTCACATTTTTCGGTGGTGGCAAAGATGATATTACCCGTATTTTTGCCTTATCCACCTCCATACCCCTCTCTGAAATCACATGGCCTAACACAATTCCCTCTTGCACCATAAAATGACTTTTCTCCCAACTAAGCACTAAATTTTTCTCAACACATCTTTTAAAAACTTTTTGTAATTCGTTGAGACAAGATTCAAAGCTAGTGCCAAAAATCGAAAAGTCATCCATAAACACTTCAAGCGACTCTCCAACCATGTCCGAGAAGATACTCATCATACATCGTTGGAAAGTTGCCTGTGCATTGCACAAGCCAAATGGCATTCGCCGAAAGGCAAAGGTGTCATATGGACAAGTGAAGGTGGTCTTGTGTTGGTCATCCGGGTGTATTGCTATTTGATTGTAACCCGAATACCCATCCAAAAAGCTGTAATATTTTTTCCCGACAATTTTTCAATGATTTGGTGAATAAAAGGTAGCGGGAAATGGTCCTTAGAAGTGGCAGCATTCAATTTGCAGTAGTCAATACAAACACGCCACCCGGTGACCGGTCGGGTGGCTATTTGTTCACCATTTTCATCCTTGACTACTTGAATGCCGGCCTTCTTAGGCACAACTTGGGTAGGACTTGCCCAAGCACTATCCGAAATCGGGTAGATAATTCTCGCATCCAACCATTTAATTACCTCTTTCTTTACTACCTCCCTTAGGTTCGGATTCAATCGTCGTTATGCTTCTCTTTTCGGCTTTGCATCTTCGGTGGTGATGATCTTGTGCATGACGATTGATGGACTAATTCCTTTTAGATCGGAAATCGTCCATCCGATAGCTCCCTTGTTCTCTTTCAAGACTTCCAATAAAGCTTGTTCTTGCGCCATCTCTAAATTAGAGGCAATAATTACCGGTAGAGTGTCATTATCCCCTAGAAAAGCATACTTCAAATGGCTCGGCAAGTCTTTGAGCTCCAACTTTGGTGGTTCTTCCAATGATGGTTTAGTACCCGAACTTATTTCTCCTCTTCAACCCTTAGTGCACAAGCATGTACCTGTTCAGAAAAATCACAAACACACATATCCATGCTATCTTCCTCATACTCATGTGGGTTGCATCCGTCGACTAAATCTGCCATAAAACACTCATCAACACCAACAACATTAGAATTGTTAGTAAAAACATTCAAGCGCATTTTTCAATTTCCAAAAGTCATATCGACTGTACCAAATCTACAATCGATCATAGCATGCGCGGTGCTAAAAAATGGCCGACCCAATATAACATTTTGTTGTTGTTTTGGGTCCGCAGATGAGTAGTCTAAGACTAAAAAGTCACCCGGGTAGTAAAACTCATCAATTTTCACAATAACATTTTGAACCATCCGCTGAGGTAGCTTATGAGACAAATTGGCCAAAACAACCGTTGTCTCTACCCTTGCTAACGGACCAAAGTCGTATTGGTCATATAAGCCCCCCCCCCCCCCCCCGTAAAATGCTCACCCCGGCTCCAAGATCTAGTAACGCCTTTGCCATTTGAAAATTACCAACTTGTATATTGATTAATGGCGTGCCCGGATCTTGGAGCTTAGGAGGAAGCTCCCCATTCAACACCGCACTAACTTGCCCGGTTAAATCTACCCGCTTAGGCATTTTCTTCTTTTGTTGCCTTTTTTGTGTGCACAATTCTTTTAAAAATTTAGCGTATGCGGGCACTTGCTTTATTGCATCAAGGAGTGGAAGGTTAATTTTAACTTGTTTGAACATGTCCCACAACTCCTCTTTTTGGGGACCTCTTTATGCAATAAAATTTTTCTTACCCGGGTCAAGTAGAGCCGATGGAAACGGGACTTGACTCGGTTCACCTTCATCTTTTTCATTCTTTTCATTTTCACCCAAACCCGGTTTTTTAACATTTGATTCTTTTGATACAGCCGGTGAAACTTCATCATCGTCACTTTCATTACCCGTGACATCCTCAACCACCCCTTCAACCAATCCCGGTGACAAATTGGCTTTAAATTCTTTGCCACTTCTTAACACACTAACATGATGAACATTAACATTATTACCTCGTGATGAGCTATGGGAAGGATTTACCTTGGTGTCACTAGGAAGTTAACCTTTGTTTTTCTTCAACTCCGCCACGTCGGTTGCCAATTGACCCATTTGGTTTGTTAATGTTTGAATGCTCTTGTCACGAACCTCATCCTTTTGCATCCGGACTTCATCAAGTTGATTCCGTTTTTGCATGTCTTGTTGCATTTCCCGAAGCGTATCCATGACTTCATTCCTGCTTGATGAATTTTGACTCGAACCACTTTGACCCATTTGTTGAAATTGCCCTTGTTAGCCATAATTATTTCCACCCTTATAGTTCCCTTGATTGTATTGTTGGCGAGGTGCAAAATTACCTAGAGCTCCTTGAAAATTTGGGTTTGCTTGGTTCGCCACGTTTCCGTAACGGAAATTAGGATGGTTTCGTAACCCGGGGTGGTATGTATTTGAGTTCATGTTGAAATTTCGACCACCCCCTTGAATAGCATTCACTTCTTCTACTTGCCCATCATCCACTCCTACTAAGAAAACTTCCGCCGTGTGGCCTATTTAATTGCAATTAGTGCACACGTTGTACACTTGATTCATGGTTTGCACGTTTCAACTCTCTACTCCATGCACTTGTGGCCTTTGTATCACATGCATTGCCCGTCTTGAGGATTGGGCCTTCCTTTTGGAAGTCACCGCCATTTGTTCTAAAAATGCCCAATCGTCTTGTTCAAAGTTTGTACCGAATGTACCGTTAGTAATCGACATCAAGTCACGAGCATCCTCCGAACTCAACCCTTCGTGAAATGCGTTCAATAATTCCCAAAGTTGGATACCGTGATGAGGGCAATTCCGTAGCATCATATTGAACCTTTCAAACGCCTCGTGAAACATTTCCCCCAATTGTTGTTGGAAACTTCTCAAACCTCTCCTTGCATCATTAGTCTTTTGGGAAGTGTGAAACTCATCCAAGAAAATCTGCTGCATATCGGCCCATGTAAATGCCTTACTTGTCTGAAGGTTAAGGCTGAACATCAACATCCCTCTGGATTATTGGAACAACCAGAGATACCGGTTTGGAAATGGGAAAACATTGCCATGGATCTCATTACCAAACTACCGCGCACTAATAGAGGTCATGATGCCATTTGGGTAATAGTTGATCGTTTGACAAAATCTGCTCACTTCTTGCCAATCCGTGAGGATCTCTCTGCTGACAAGCTTGCCAAGATCTATGTAGATGAGATTGTATCCCGACATGGTGTTCCTTTGAACATCATATCAGACCGAGATGCTCGATTCTCATCTCACTTTTGGAGAACCATGCAATCTGCTATGGGAACCCAACTCAATTTGAGCACAGCTTATCATCCTCAAACGGATGGACAATTTGAAAGAACAATCCAGACATTGGAGGATATGGTTAGATCTTGTGTGATCGATTTTGATGGTAGTTGGGATTCGCATCTACCGTTGATCGAATACTCCTACAACAATAGTTATCACTCCAGCATCAACATGGCTCCTTTCGAAGCTTTATACGGTCGAAAATGTTGTTCACCGGTCTGCTGGAATGAGATTGGTGAAGCTCAGCTCACTGGACCTGAACTCATTCTAGAGACTACAGACAAAGTCAAGAAAATTCGCGACAACCTCTTAACAGCTAGAAGCCGTCAAAAGAGTTACGCGGATAGACGACGCAAGCCTTTTGAATTCCAAGTTGGTGATCTCGTCCTACTCAAGGTATCTCCTTGGAAAGGTGTAATCAGATTTGGGAAGAAAGGAAAACTTGCACCACGATATGTTGGACCATTCAAGATCGTTGAAAGAATCGGAAAAGTAGCCTACAGACTTGAGCTGCCTCCTGAACTTGGAAATGTTCATCCAACTTTGCACGTGTCCAATATGAAAAAGTGTTTGGCTGATGAAAACCTCCACATCCCCGTTGATGAAATTCGTGTCGACAAAACGATGCACTTCGTCGAGAAACCTGTAGAAATATTGGACCATCAAGTCAAGAAGCTCAAGCGCAAGCGCATACGGATAGTCAAAGTTCGCTGGGAATCCAAACGTGGCCCAGAGTTTACTTGGGAACGAGAGAATCAAATGAACGCGAAATATCCACACCTTTTCCCACAAGTTTCCTCTAATTAAATTTCGGGACGAAATTTCCAAAAATAGGGGAGAATGTGACATCTGTGAATTTTAATCCTTGTACTGTTCCGAACAACTTCGTATTTAATAAAATATGGTGTTTTAATTTCATATATTTTTTTAATTATTTGTGACATTAGTATGTTTTCAATCATTGTACAATTAAACATGTTCTGGAAGTGAAATCATAAACCGTTTCGTTAACATAATCAGTTTAACGCGACGTACATTCCGGAACTGTGAAATAAGCCAAACATACCCTAAATACCCTTTTTCCATAACTTAGAAATAAGTTTCGAAGGATTCGGTATGGCAAAAACATGTTTATTCGAACTTTAGAACTATTTGCGACAAAACTGCGAAACGAACGTTGGTGACCGCCCGGATAATATTTAAATCCCAAAAATATTCTGTTATGATTAAAATTTCATTTTTAATCATGTTAGTGTTGAAAAATAAATTAAAGCGCTTAAAAACGTTATTTTTCAAGTTTAAGCGTGTACCGCGCGTTACTGCGTAACACAATGCTTCTACTGTAAAACGCAGGCAAAGCAGCCAGTCTCGGCAACTGATATTTATTTCAGCAATATTTTGGCGAGTTTATTTTTATAGAATAATAAAAATAATTTATAACGCCATAAACCGGGATTTAAACGCTAGATAAAATACCCGGTATCCAGTTTAATACCTGTTTTTTTAACCTACACATATTAAATATATGTATAGATGTATATATAGTTGTGTGTTGTCATATGCACATAATAAGATTGCCACTTCTCTCATCATCCTTGCCACTTGTTGTTCTTTTTGATACATACAATCTTTACAAATCTTTCATATCTTTATATAATCTTTCAAGAGATCTCAAAATCAAAGCAACCTTCTCCTCTCTCTCTCCTCCAAAACCGTAACCCTCACCACCATCACCAATTTCATCTTTTCAACTTTGTTCTTCAAGATTAAACTCCATTCCAAAGCTAGTTTCAAGTTGGTGTGAAGATCTAAGGGAGTTTCCAAGGTGCTTTCAAGTGATTTCAAGCTCCATATCATCAAAATCTCATCCAAAAACTCACTTGAATCTTGAAGGTATAAAGTTTGTGTTTAAATCATACTCTTGATTCTTGGTTGTTTTTGATGATTGGAAGTTTCTCTTGAATCTTGAAATTTTTCACAAACTTGAAATCTAAAAAGAAATGGGTCTTGATACAAATGAAAAATGGTGGTATATATGTGTGTATGTGTAACCGTATATATATATATATATACGTGTGTGTATGAGTTTTGAGTTTGATTTTTGATAAATACTTGTTTAGGATGTTTGCTTGCATGAACAAGATTATGTGAAAATATGTTAGAGATATAAAGAGATGATTGAATCATGAGTTGTAATATGAAATAATGTTAGTATTTTGACATGTAAATGGCCAAAAATTTATTAGACATATTTGAGAATTTTTAAGTTGTTGTTTGTTCTTGAATGAAAGTTAAAATGCAAGTGCTTGATGATTTGTGCATGATATGATAAATGTTCAATTAAATCAGTAAGTAAACATAAATAAATTACATGTTTGATGCATTTAAATTCATATGAAATGATGAGGATATGATAGTGTGCTTTAGACACTTGTACATAAGAATACATGTTGATTTAAAGCTCAAGAAATGATAAAAAATGATTATATGACAAAAATGTTTTAGAACAGATTATAAACACTAAAAATAACATTATTTGATATATTATAATGGCATGAGACTTTGTCATAGGTTTGATAGCTTTGCATGTTGTACATATAGCTTAGAAAGTGGTAAAATATGTGAAATTTGTATGATTTATGTGCTTTATGTGAGACCTGCACTATCATGAGTATAACCACTATTTTATTCAGTAAATAACATGGGTTATGTTAAAATATCAAGTCATTACGATTTGGGATGGTTAGGGTAACGTTTGATGCAAAACTATGCGGTAAAAATTGTTAAAAATCTGCTTTTCGGAGGATTTTCATAAAACTCTTTTAGATCAGTAAGTAAACTGATATTTTTGATATAAAAATAATTATTTTAACTTATATTAAGTTTACTTGGTGTTGGTTAGTCATACGTGACTTCCGGCGCCCAAAAAATGTTACCGAATCGCTAAAATACGTGTTTTTCAATGTACACTAGAATGGGTTGTTCATGGGTTAATTTTATTTGTTACAAGATGTTATGTGATTTATAATATGTGTATGATGACATGTTTATAGTTGACAAGATTATGTGTATTACGATATTTATTTTATGTCACAATAAGTATATATATTATGACGCGTAAATCGTAGATATATTGCTTATAACATGATGAGGGTCACCAATAAAATCGTTCAAGTCGCAAAGTTTTTTAAAAAATATATATGAACACATATATATATATATAAATACACCAATATAATAAAAAATAATAACTTTTCGAGAAATCTCAAAGTTATGTGAAAATTCTAAGTATCGGAGAAACTTAGGTATTTTTGTGAGTTTTTTATTATTAAATCGTTCTTATTTAATTTAGGACGAATAAACAATTTGAGGGATTGTGTTAACATATAAAAACGAACCCAAAGGTGAGTACATAGTTCCCCTATTTTACGTTTTTCAATTGTTTTGGGGTGAAGCATATGTGCATAACTTTACTTTCCGTTTTCATGACATTATACATTTTTGTTACATATTACATATAATACATTATTTCAAAGACATTTTACTTGGCATATTGACTTAGTATGCCTATTACATGGTTTTACAAAGCCATTTTCATGACATGCTTACATTGAAAAAGACATTTGGTCTGTTTAACGGAGTAGTACATTCATTAACAATGATCACGCCGCTCGGTACTATGTAATAGCGCTACAGGACTTGATAAATCCCGTTCCCGCTTTCTAGGTATTTCGGAAGGTGAATGACAGAATTCGAATACATTTTTTTTTGATAAACCTTGATCCTGATAAGGGTTTATCCGACAGTCTCAAGGCTTGAGTGTATGCGATAGACAAACCACATAAATGTTCATATTAATAAAAGCAATGGTTTACAAAACATAACTTTTGATTTTAAACTTTTGTTTATTCAAAGACTTGTTTTGTACATGACATTTGTTTATACATGACATTATACATTTGGCTTGAGTAAATACTATTTATTCGCCATACAAGACAAGGTTTATACTGGACATTTGACATTTGACATTGACATTTAAACAAGACATTATTTCATGGTTATTAATAAGTGTTTTAAGTAACGAGACGTGTGTAATATGGTAAAAGCATGGTGGATACGCCGCTGGTACTTCCTATATAAAAGTGTTTTTATTGTATTGCATATCGTGGCGTTATCTCAACCACTTCAACAAAGACAAGACATGACATATTTTATACATATTATTTTCATTTGGTTATTTACTTAACCATACATCATTCTTTAATATCATTTGATTTTATAAAAGAAAATAATTTATAAGGTTCATGACTACTTTTCGTTAAACATTTCTTTTAACATTCAAAGTCATGAATCTTCAACACTAAACCTATGTTACTCACATGCATTTTTATGCTGACGTATTTACTTTCACATATGTTTTAGGAGCAAATGTTTGATGTGAGCAAGCTACACTTAGGGCGACTTGGGCCTTAGCAATCTAAAATCAAGAAAGTTATCATCTTTTATGTTATGTGTTTCGTTTGAACTAAGACAATGTAATAATTTAAGCTTGTAAAACTTAACTATAATTATCATGTGTTTTGAAACAATAATTCTGCCACACGACTCCCTGACGTTTCCGGCGCGGTTTGTTGTTTTACGCGGTCGGGGTGTGACAGAAGAGTTGGTATCAGAGCTCATGGTTATAGGGAATTAGGTTATTAGTAAAATTTTGACCTAGACTATAACCTTTCTAGGACCCTAACACAAGTTACCTTCTGTTTAGATCTTAAAACAATACTATCACCTATCCTTAGGTGATTACCAAAGCAAGTACACAAATCACAATTCCATTTGAAAATAAATCATCTATCCTTAGATGATTTGTTTTTAGGCTTCATGCCTTTAAAGGTTTCAAATCTCATCAAAGTTTGGGTCTTAATAATGTGAACACGTGCAATCCGGAAGGGTGGGTGCCTGTACCCTGAGTTTTCTGTCTAAGGCTAGAGTGTTCGTACAAATCCACATAATCGGACCAGTCACTCTTACCTGGGAACTCTTGGGGTGAGTGTCCACTTATAGGCTAAAGCATGTCTTCATTATGCATTATGTAGACCTATTTACTTTGATTAGTCACTTTGTTGTTTGTTTGTTTTAAGTAATGGACAAATGACCACCTTCCTTTGTGTTGTCGGTGTTTTCAATACTCCTTTTGATTGCCTTATGTCAATCTCACACGTTTCCTTGTGTTCCTTCTCTTTTAGATGCCTCCTCGACGTGATCAAACTCAAGATGCCGCAACGGTATCCTTGATCGCTCAACAAATTCCTACTGTACTCCCAAACCTAGTAACTCAGTTAAACCAAGCAAACAACAATAACAACGCACCTATTCCATGCAACTTTAAGACTTTCAATTCGGCTAAACCGCTTCAGTTTTCTGGGTCAGAAGGAGCAACTGGGCTCCTACAGTGGTTCGAGAGTCTCGAGAGTAGGTTTCGTCACGTTCAATGCCCGAATGAGCGAAAGGTTGAGTTTGCGTCAAGTGTGTTTCAGAAAAGGGCGCTTACTTGGTGGAATGGTGTGATGAGGGACAGAGGTGCGAACGTGGCAATGGCTCAAACATGGGAAGAGCTTCGCGCACTTATGATGAATGAGTTTTGTCCTCGTCATGAACTACGGGCACTGGAAAACGAATTCCACGATCTCAAGCAAGATAGTGGAGAGCACCGTGCCTACATAGACCGATACGAAGAACCGAGCCTGCTGTGTCCCACCATGGTCACGCCTTTGGAAAAGGCGATTGAGAAGTACATAGATGGTCTGCCTGATCCTGTTCAGGATATTGTCACCGGCAGCAACCCTACCACGGTGAGACAAGCCATTGAGCTAGCTGCAACTTTGACTGAGTCTTAAGTCAAGAAGGGTAAACTCCACCGCAAGGGTGACAAGAAACCATCTGACAAGACAGAGAAGAAGAAGGGAAAGAAAGCTGAAACTTCGAAGAAATCTAGGAAGCGTCAGGCTTCCAAGAACTTTGTCGTTGTTGCACAGACCAATCAATCTGCTCCTACCCAGCCAGCACAACCAGCTGCCAAGAAACAGTATGTTGGTACTGCACCTCTTTGTAACAAGTGCAATTGTCATCATCAACCACATCTTCAGTGCCGTCTTTGCAACAACTGTGGAAGATATGGCCATTTGGCTAACACATCCCGTTCTCCTCCTGCTCCGAATTAAGCGGCACAATACCCTGCCCAACAGCCAGCAAATCCTGCACGACCTCCTTTTCTGCCTGGGTCTTGCTACAATTGTGGAGATTTGACTCACTACAGGAACAAGTGCCCGAAGTTGGCTAATGCGAACCCGGCTCGTGGATGAGCATACAACATCAATGCCAATGAAGCGCGTGCCGACAATGAGGTGGTGAACGGTATGTTCTATGTTAACAACCAACTTGCTTCTATTCTTTTTGATTCGGGTGCCGACAAGAGTTTTGTATCCCTAGCCTTTGAACCATTGCTTGCAAAGCCTAGAACAAAACTAGGAAAACCCTTGACATTAGAATTAGCCAGTGGTGAATCCTTTGTACTCGATTCCGTCATTCGAAATTGCCAGTTGAACCTCAACGATCATCTTTTTCCCATTGATCTCACGCCAATGCAACTTGGGAGTTTCGACGTTATAGTAGGGATGGATTGGTTGACCAAATACCGTGCAGAGGTGGTTTGTTTTGACAAGATTGTTCGTGTGCCTCTTTTGTCTGGTGAAACCTTAGTGGTTCGTGGAGAGAAACCCGCTATTAGCCTTAAACTGATGACAAGCACCCAAGCCCAGATATACCTAAGAAAGAATTATCTGGCTTTCTTGGCACGTGTCGTAGAGGAGAAAGACAAGGGTAAAACTGTTCAAGACATCCCTGTCGTTCGGAATTATCCTGAGGTTTTTCCTGAAGACTTACCTGGTTTACCCCCGGCGCGTCAAATCGAGTTCCGTATTGACCTTGTACCTGGTGCTAACCCGATTGCTAAATCTCCATACCGTCTTGCACCATCTGAGATGCAAGAGTTGTCGAAGCAGCTGCAGGAGTTATCAGACAAAGGATTTATTCGACCGAGCTTTTCCCCTTGGGGCGCATCTGTCCTATTTATAAAGAAGAAGGATGGATCATTCCGAACGTGTATCGATTACCGTGAGCTTAACAAACTCACCATCAAAAATCGATATCCCCTACCTCGTATTGATGATCTCTTTGATCAGCTTCAGGGTGCTACCTGCTTTTCGAAGATTGATCTACGTTCTGGGTATCCTCAGCTTCACGTATCCGAAGAAGATATTCCCAAGACTGCTTTCCGCACACGATACAGCCACTATGAGTTTACTGTTATGCCTTTCGGTTTAACGAATGCTCCTGCCGTCTTCATGGACTTAATGAATAGGGTTTGTAAGCCTTATTTAGATAAGTTCATCATCGTTTTCATTGATGACATCTTGATTTATTCCAAGACACGAGCTGACCACGAACAACATCTCCGTCTAACAATGGAACTCCTAAAGAAGGAACAACTTTTCGCTAAATTCTCCAAGTATGAATTTTGGCTTAGGGAAGTTCAATTTTTGGGACATATTGTTAACGAACAAGGTATACATGTAGATCCCGCCAAAATCAATGCGATTAAGGATTGGAATACACCAACTACTCCTACCGAGGTTCGTTCATTTCTGGGTCTCGTGGGTTATTACCGCCGCTTTATTTCAAACTTCTCCAAGATTGTGGTTCCTCTCATAGCCTTAACTCAAAAGAATAAACCTTTTGAGTGGGGACCCAAACAAGAAGAAGCTTTCCAAACCTTGAAACAAAAACTCTGCGACGCTCCTGTGTTGTCTTTACTTGAGGGAAACGACGACTTTGTCATATATTGTGACGCTTCGAATCTAGGCCTTGGTTGTGTTCTCATGCAAAGGAACAAATTCATAGCCTACGCGTCAAGACAATTGAAAATCCATCAGAAAAACTACACGACTCATGATCTTGAGTTAGGCGCTGTGGTTTTTGCTCTCAAAATTTGGAGGCACTACCTTTATGGAACAAAATGTGTGGTTTTCACAGACCACAAAAGTCTCCAACACATCTTCAATCAAAAAGAACTAAACATGAGGTCATGATGCCATTTGGGTAATAGTTGATCGTTTGACAAAATCTGCTCACTTCTTGCCAATCCGCGAGGATATCTCTGCTGACAAGCTTTCCAAGATCTATGTAGATGAGATTGTATCCCGACATGGTGTTCCTTTGAACATCATATCAGACCGAGATGCTCGATTCTCATCTCACTTTTGGAGAACCATGCAATCTGCTATGGGAACCCAACTCAATTTGAGCACAGCTTATCATCCTCAAACGGATGGACAATCTGAAAGAACAATCCAGACATTGGAGGATATGCTTAGAGATTGTGTGATCGATTTTGATGGTAGTTGGGATTCGCATCTACCGTTGATCGAATTCTCCTACAACAATAGTTATCACTCTAGCATCAACATGGCTCATTTCGAAGCATTATACGGTCGAAAATGTTGTTCGCCGGTCTGCTGGAATGAGATTGCTGAAGCTCAGCTCACTAGACCTGAACTCATTCTAGAGACTACAGACAAAGTCAAGAAAATTCACGACAACCTCTTAACAGCTAGAAGCCATCAAAAGAGTTACGCGGATAGACGACGTAAGCCTTTGGAATTCCAAGTTGGTGATCTCGTCCTACTCAAGGTATCTCCTTGGAAAGGTGTAATCAGATTTGGGAAGAAAGGAAAACTTGCACCACGATATGTTGGACCATTCAAGATCATTGAAAGAATCAGAAAAGTAGCCTACAGACTTGAGCTGCCTCCTGAACTTGGAAATGTTCATCCAACTTTCCACATGTCCAATCTGAAAAAGTGTTTGGCTGATGAAAACCTCCACAACCCCCTTGATGAAATTCGTGTCGACAAAATGATGCACTTCGTCGAGAAACCTGTAGAAATATTGGACCATCAAGTCAAGAAGCTCAAGCGCAAGCGCATACGGATAGTCAAAGTTCGCTGGGAATCCAAACGTGGCCCAGAGTTTACTTGGGAACGAGAGGATCAAATGAAGGCGAAATATCCACACCTTTTCCCACAAGTTTCCTCTAATTAAATTTCGGGACGAAATTTCCAAAAGTAAGGGAGGGTGTGACATATGTGAATTTTAATCCTTGTACTGTTCCGAACAACTTTGTGTTTAATAAAATATGGTGTTTTAATTTCAATATTTGTTTAATTATTTGTGACATTAGTACGTTTTCAATCATTGTACAATTAAACCTGTTCTGGAAGTGAAATCATAAACCGTTACGTAAACATAATCAGTTTCATGCGACGTACACTCCGGAACTGTGACATAAGCCAAACATACTCTAAATACCCTTTTACATAACTTAGAAATAAGTTTCGAAGGATTCGGTATGGCAAAAACATGTTTATTCGAACTTTAGAACTATTTGCGACAAAACTGCGAAACGAACGTTGGTGACCGCCCGGATAATATTTAATTCCCAAAAATATTCTGTTATGACTAAAATTTCATTTTTAATCACGTTTGTGTTGAAAAATAAATTAAAGCGCTTAAAAACGTTATTTTTCAAGTTTAAGCGTATACCGCGCGTTACTACATAACACAATGCTTCTACTGCAAAACGCAGGCAAACAGCCAGTCTCGGCAACTGATATTTATTTCAGTAATATTTTGGCGAGTTTATTTTTATAGAATAATAAAAATAATTTATAACGCCATAAACCGGGATTTAAACGCTAGATAAATTACCCGGTATCCAGTTTAATACCTGTTTTTTAACCTACACATATTAAATATATGTATGGATGTATATATAGTTGTGTGTTGTCATATGCACATAACAAGATTGCCACTTCTCTCATCATCCTTGCCACTTGTTGTTCTTTTTGATACATACAATCTTTACAAATCTTTCATATCTTTATATAATCTTTCAAGAGATCTCAAAATCAAAGCAACCTTCTCCTCTCTCTCTCTCCTCCAAAACCGTAACCCTCACCACCATCACCAATTTCATCTTTTAAACTTTGTTCTTCAAGATTAAACTCCATTCCAAGCTAGTTTCAAGTTGGTATGAAGATCCAAGGGAGTTTCCAAGGTGCTTTCAAGTGATTTCAAGCTCCATATAATCAATATCTCATCCAAAAACTCACTTGAATCTTGAAGGTATAAAGTTTGTGTTTAAATCATACTCTTGATTCTTGGTTGTTCTTGATGATTGGAAGTTTCTCTTGAATCTTGAAATTTTTCACAAACTTGAAATCTAAAAAGAAATGGGTCTTGATACAAAAGAAAAATGGTGGTATATATGTGTGTATGTGTAACCGTATATATATGTATATGTGTGTGTGTGTGTGTGTGTGTGAGTTTTGAGTTTGATTTTTGAAAAATACTTGTTTAGGATGTTTGCTTGCATGAACAAGATTATGTGCAAATATGTTAGAGATATAAGGGGATGATTGAATCATGAGTTGTAATTTGAAATAATGTTAGTATTTTGAAATGTAAATGGCCAAAAATTTATTAGACATATTTGAGAATTTTTAAGTTGTTGCTTGTTCTTGAATGATAGTTAAAATGCAAGTGCTTGATGATTTGTGCATGATATGATAAATGTTCAATTAAATCGATAAGTAAACATAAATAAATTACATGTTTGATGCATTTAAATTCATATGAAATGATGAGGATATGATAGTGTGCTTTAGACACTTGTACATAAGAATACATGTTGATTTAAAGCTCAAGAAATGATAAAAAAAAAATGATTGTACGACAAAAATGTTTTAGAACAAATTATAAACTCAAAAAATAACATTATTTGGTATATTATAATGGCATGAGACTTTGTCATAGGTTTGATAGCTTTGCATGTTGTACATATAGGTTAGAAAGTGGTAAAATATGTGAAATTTGTATGATTTATGTGCTTTATGTGAGACCTGCACTATCATGAGTATAACCACTATTTTATTCAGTAAATAACATGGTTATGTTAAAATATCAAGTCATTACGATTTGGGATGGTGTAACAACCCGCACTTTCGTGCATAGTTACTACTCGATATACTCGTTACGCCTTGCACCAGAGATTCGGATCGTAATGTAACTATATCGCATACATCGCTATATCACAGTATATTAGAATAATTACGCATATTCTATCACTATTACAACGCTATTTTCACAAATACTAACACTCACGATGACATTGAGTGAGGACCTACTCTACCCTCCTCGATAGCCGTGAGGTATCGAACGTAAACAATTAACGCCAACAAAGACTTTCGGTCGAGTACCATGCCTTCAGTCGTCGTGACGATGATGACCATACGAGTGAGTGGTACCCCGACAGTCATTGTGGCACAACGTATACACTAACGCTCACGGTGACGTCGGGAGAGGACCTATTCTACCCTCTGCGATGGCCGTGATGCGTCTTGACGCAACACATACTCGAAACGAACACTTGGGAATATGAATACGTATATACGACCCTTTGGTGATTAATTATAATATATAATAATATAAATATATGGAAATGTGGCCCAAACTATCGCCACGCACCAAAAACGAGGATCGAGAGGCCTCCGGACGGATGGGCCAGCCGAACGGCTGGGCCAACCGATTGGATGGGCCAACCGATCGGATAGGCCGGCCAAACGGCTGGGCCGACCGATCAGACAGGCTGTCCGATCCAGGCCAACCTGCCCTCCTTTCCTTCCTCCTTGCCTATAAATACCCCTCATTCACCTCAAACACACTTGTTGTCACTGCTTCTGCTCGACCAGAAGTTCCAACCCCTTTATCTCTCAATTTCTCGCGATTCTTGTAAGTTTTAACTTAAATCTTGTACTTCCTTGATCCATAACAAATTCTACACCTTTCTACCTGTTAAATCTCCACTTTTAACCGTGGAATCTCTGGATTTTGGGCATTCTAAGGTGATGTCACCATGAAGTTCTTATGAACTTCAAGAGTGATGTCATCCCATGCAAGAACGACTCAGATCTGAGTGATTTCCATACGTTTTTACATAAATCAAGTCTAAATCTATGTTTTCTAATCAAGAAGTTGTGTGATTCCTAAGGATTTGAGGTGTCTTGAAGATGATGTCATCAAAGTGTGACCTCATTCTTACCATAAACAGCTCGGATCTAAGTAATTTCACCTGTTTTATAATAAATCTCACCAAAAATCTAAGTTACCTAGCCAAAGTGTGTGTGATTTCGGGTTAAACATGGGAAAAGCCATCAAGAACGGCCAGATCTGATGGAACGGGGTGGTTCCCGGCTGTTAGAACGGGTCAGACTTGACGGAATTTCAGTTGTTTAGCATGAAGGAACACCGTGTCGATTAAAACCATCGAAAAATCTCCAAATCTTTGTCGAAAACAGCTGGATGGGCCAGCCGATCGGCCAGCCCAGTCGATCGAACAGGCTAGTTGATCGGATAGCCCAGTCGATCGGACAGGCTAGTCGATCAGCCAGCCCAGTCGATCGGACAGGCTAGTCGATCAGACAGCCCAGTCGATCAGACAACCCCTCCGAACGGGCCAGCCCTCAATCTAATTTTCATTCGCTTTCGCGTATTCTGTTATTATTTAACGCGCCATCAAACACTCAGGTGATCAGTCTATAACCAGGGTATTCTCGGACATAATCCTGCCAATCCAAACCAAATACGCACTGTGAGTATACTTGAACCCCTTTTAATCGCATTTTGGGTGTAACACACGTTTCTAACAAATCGAACTTATCAAACGAATTATTCAATCAATCGAATTATTATTTGCGAATAACTGTTATGCATAGATATACGTGATGCCAGTCGCATATGTGCTAGGGCTTATACTCGCGACGTCCCACCAAGACTAGTATAGTACTATTGCGCCCGACGGGGTCTAGTTTGCCATCGCATATTCGAGCATCGAGGACTTAGTTGGTAGTATCAGCTTTGTGAGTATATATATGTCGTGTGTTACGTTTATGCATGTGGAAATTCGCTACACTTTTTATCTATTACGCTATACATGTCAAACCTGTATACTCGCCAATACTTTTGTATTGACAAATATTTTAACGTATGTTGCAGGTTAGATCGCAGGCTATATCCAATCAAGCTAGGAAGTCTAGAAACTCAACTAAAATCTAGGTTGTCGGATTATATTGTTTGAGAGGACAAGAAATCTGTGATAAGTTATGTGGTTGTATTGTTTGTTAGTATGGGATAACGAATGTATCAAATATTATCGCAATATAGTTGTTATGGATTCTCTTGAGCAATCTGATTCGCCTAGTGCCATGCCCCAATGATTCCGCCATCGGTTGGGGTGTGACAGATTGGTATCAGAGCCAAAACTATAGGAATTAGGCAAGACTCGACCTAGTCCGGGTCGACGTCTTAGAAATTGACCTAGTCTATAGTCTAAGTACCAACAGGCCGACTCGTACGAACCCAGTAGGGTTGTATCGGGCCTACTGGATACTCTCGATCGAAATTGCTAAAAGCTACAACTTTGTGTGAACACCGCGTACTACAGCTTCACACGAAGTAGCCTTTCCTAAGGCGGGAATACTACTTAGCAATTCCTAAGGCTGACACAATACACAGGTTTTCGAAAATACTCGCATAACAAAACCGAGTGATTCAGTCGAGATCAGGTGTAAAAACCAAGAACTCTCGACGAGATCGCTCACTCAGCGCATTTTTCTAGCACGAGAACCTTTCATCGAGTTAGGAGTTACATCCACATCTCGACGAAAGTCTCCATTTCGAAATCTAGTGGAACTCACGAATTTATTCGAAGAACATAACCACAATTAGGAACGAAGCTGTTAAGTCAGGGGTGAAACTAGTACCTTAATAAGCCGTTCCACTCTCCAAATTGGTTTTCAAGAAGCTCTCACCAAGGACCCGACTATCACGATAACTCGAGCCACGCGATGACTAGGAAGACGAATGCCATGAGCTGCATCCCAGTGGAAGCATGAAGCCTTCTAGGTCAACGCGCGTGCACGAACTTGTTAAATATAGTTGGGTTACCTCGGGTAGTCGATGCCTAAACACCCAAGACACTCTATCATACGACCCACCAATTTTACAACTGGTTGGAACTCATCTACGTTTTGGAACTTTACGCTTTATCGATTTCTCGATTTAACGATTTTCACTCCCCGCTTTATAAACGCACAAGTTGCACAGCCATCGCAATCTAAAACGAAACCCGAATGTTCGCAACAAAACTAATGCATAATCTATCGCATTCGCTCTCGCTTTCTCACCTCAATGCGTCCTTGGTTATTCTAAATCGACCTGTATGTGTATGAATACAAATTACAATTATATAATTACCTATATATATATATACGTATAAACAACAAGTCATTGTGTGAGAACTTAGGAACTTCGTGCCTCCTATGTGGCTCCTATGTGATTCGTATTACTACTATACTATCGCAACAAATTTTGAACGCGCTCAATCGCATCGCAAAACTCAAAAAATCATTATGATCGAATCTCACTCCAGGTCTCTTTCTGTCTAGATGCCTTCCAACAACTCTACTTCGAGAATGTTAGCTAAGAGACGAGCCAAACGAAGGGGCGAAAAGAGGATTGCTTCACTTGTGACCAGGGAAGTGGTCAAAGTCATTCCTCAAATTGCCGCACGAGTGCACTCTCTTATCAACCCTCGAACTTCGGAAGACGTTAAGACAGAAGAGCCGCAGTCTACATTTCTCTATAAACACTTCAAAGCCTGTGATCCGATGGTCTTCACGGGCGATGGAGGTGTTTCTCAACTACTCCAGTGGTTCGACTCTATCGAAGTTACCCTTCGTCAAAGTGGGTGTCCCGATAGCTTCCGTACTACTTGCGCAACCGGAGTATTTCAATCGCGAGCACTCGACTGGTGGACCGCCGAACATAACAAACGTGGGATCTCCGCAGCTTACGCTCTCTCTTGGGATGAGTTGAAAGAGCTTATGAAGAAAGAGTACTGCACTCCCCACGAAATCCAGAAGCTAGAAAACGAATTTTGGGAAATCAAGCAAAACAAAGGTGACAACGCTGGCTACACCGCAAGGTTCAAACAGCTTAGCATAATCTGTCCAAGTCAATTCAACACTTCAGAAAAAGCCATTTCGAAGTATATTCGCGGCTTGCCTGAGTGTGTGGGTGATTTTGTCGAAGCTGCAAGACCTGCTACTATCGAAGAAACCTACCGCTTAGCCGCAGAAATCAACAACAAACGACTCATGGAAGGGCTTTTCTCCAAGAATCCTGTCAAGCAAGCTTATCAGGCGATCGACATTAATTCTTCAGAGGATCCTAGCAACGAGTCTTCTGACGAATCTACTGACGATCCTTCGGACGAATCTGCTAACGATTCCTCTGACGGATCTACCGACGATTCTTCTAATGACTCTTCCGACGATTCTTCCAACGACTCGGCCAAGGAATCTGCAAGTGGGTCCTCCGACGAATCCTCCAACGACGACACCTCATCGCAAGACACCGACAAACCCGGCCGCAAGCGAAAGACTTCAAGCCCGAGCTCATCAACAACCGAACTGCTGCAACCGAAACCTCTTCGAACAGTTCCGGTATTTCCAAAACGAGCTTACATTGGAGCTCATCCCCAGTGTTATTCATGCACCTATCATCATCCAGTTGGGGCTGACTGTCGCTATTACAGTAACTGCAACCGTTACGGTCACCTCACCCGCAACTGCCGCATCGAACCACGAACCTGAGTACAACATCAACAGCTCCAGCAAAAGTCTTCAGCATCAGACAAGCATAGGATAAGGTTGTAATGATACGATTTTCAACGTTAATTTCTAAGTTTTGAACCTACTCTATTACTCGATGTTGCCACTATGCGTAACCTTAACTCTCGTTTTCATTTCTCTTCCACTCTCTAATCATCGCACTTAAACTAGGTTCACACACATACTATATACTATATCACGAAATAATGTATTTTACCCTTACTACACTCTTAGAGCGAGGTACGATAAACGTGCAAGGAAAAATTAATCACGGGTGCACACGGGATTATTTGGGTCAGTGCACGGAGATCGTAGTGAATTCTAAGGTGTCATAAGCGTTTTGACAAAAGGTGACACCAAATCACAGGATGAAATTAGTAGGGGTCAAGCAAGGGGTGCTTTATCATACTACCGAAGTTCCGTGAAGAAAGTGCCACGTGGAGTTGAACGTTATTAGACCTATTATACTATTGTGATTATTTTCAACACCCTACACTCAACTGCAAGGCGTAACAACTGAATCGCATCATCGCGAGACTTGACACGAGTCTGTAAACGCAGTGCAATCGCCTCATCGATGGACTCCGGGAGTCTACCTCGCAGGGCCATTGTATCGACGCAAGACTGGTCGTAAGTCTGTCGCAATCAATCTCATCGAGTACAGTAACGCTCACGATGTTGTTTGAGTGAGGACCTATTCTACCCTCCTCGATAACCGTGATGTGTCGCAACGTAACGAAAAGCTTATTCGAAACAAAACTCGGCTAATCGCAATCGCTTGTCATGTGTATCTCACAATCTCTATCGATTACTACGAGGATCACTACCGCTTATTATGGGAACCGCTATATCCCTTGTTGTGTATCAACCTATTGCTATCACCTACCGTTATCTGTGATATTTGGGTAAAGTTAGCACACATGACCCCGCTTCACGAGGTGAAGCTCATACGGTTAAAGCAAGGCGTTTTAGTCATATCAGTAGGCTTTCGTGGAAAAGGGCCATGTGGGGTCTGATGTTAGTTAAACTCTGTGGTGTTAATCAATCAAATCGAACCGCACAAATCGCGTATACCTCCATCGCTTGCAACGCAACAACTTTCGATTATCGTAATTCGTTTATCGCCGCCGTCATTACTGGTATTGGGTTGTGTTATTTGCTTAATCATCAAATCGCTTATCGCTTATCGTGTATAGTCTACCGCTTATTCGCGTATCGTGTACCGCTTATCGCTCGCTTGGTATTCACTCCAGTCTGTATGGTATTAGTACGCATGACATCGCTTCACGAGGCAAAACAAACCTGGTTAAACGTAGTGTTTCACCATGTTAGCGAACTCTCGTGGAAACGTGCCATGCGGGTTCAAGTGGAATCTAACCGAAAACGCGCTATTCACTTATCGATTGTCGCTCGATGCCTACCCAGACATGACACATAAATGTTTTGTGTCATCAGACTACTCGCGCACGCTGCTACAGCTACGCTCACAATTCAACTCGCTGGTTCAACCTATTCGATTCCATCCTATACTCGGTCTAACTCTCTATCGATTTGACCGAGTGAGCGCAATTCTATCCATGTCGTATCGGCGCACATGACACCGCCTCACGGAACGGAAGTAATATGGGAGAAACATGGTGGATACGCTGCTGGTACTTCCTATGTATAAATGTTTTAATCATATTAACGAACTTCCGTGGGAAGGTGCCAAGTGGAGGCTCGATGCTAAATTGTCTTCTCAAACGGTTAAAACTGATTTTTATAAAACTTTTACTAAAACCATGGGACAAATGAAATCCCTCACAATGTGGAGGTAACATCGAACCAGCTTAACTCCATGTCCAAGGGGAGCTTTCATGAGTCCAATTTTTCCTTAAAACCTTTTTCAATGACAAAAACAAGACTTCCTTGAGACGTTGGTTCAGCATCAAGTTCAGCTGAACCCGTGTCGTAGGAGAGTTTTCGTAACCTCAGCTTTCATATTCGAATTCTTTAATGTGTGTAAAACCTAAACTTCCTTGCAACGTTGGTTAACATCGACTCAGTTGGCCATACGTAAAAGGAAACCTTTCGAGATTTTCATCCAAAATTCCTTTTGTTTATCTAAAAACGAACGCTCCTTGTAACATGGGTTAACGATCGACTCAGATAATTCCACGTCATGAGGAACCTTTCAAGTTTTTTAAAATTTCAATCGCATCGAACTAACAAATTCTTCACGACACAAGGCATCGTGGAACGCCAACTTGCCGAATATTACTTTTGTCTTTACGTCGCCATCTCGCTATCGCAACCGATCTCTCTCATTCGAAGCACTCTCGTTTGTCAACTCACGGTCAAATCACTCGCTGTATCGCTACTTATGCAGGATCAACTCTCAAAAGTCTGCCTGTTGGATTAATTTCGGGACGAAATTTCCTAAAGCAGGGGAGACTGTAACAACCCGCACTTTCGTGAGTAGTTACTACTCGATATACTCGTTACGCCTGGCACCAGACATTCGGATCGTAATGTAACTATATCGCATACATCACTATATCACAGTATATTCGAATAATTACGCATATTCTATCGCTATTACAACGCTATTTTCACAAATACTAACACTCACGATGACATTGAGTGAGGACCTACTCGACCCTCCTCGATAGCCGTGAGGTATCGAACGTAAACAATTAACGCTAACAAAGACTTTCGGGTGAGTACCATGCCTTCATTCGTCGTGACGATGATGACCATACGAGTGAGTGGTACTTCGACAGTCATTGTGGCACAACGTATACACTAACGCTCACGGTGACGTCGGGAGAGGACCTATTCTACCCTCTGCGATGGCCGTGATGCGTCTTGACGCAACACATACTCGAAACGAACACTTGGGAATATGAATACGTATATACGACCCTTTGGTGATTAATTATAATATATAATAATATAAATATATGAAAATGTGGCCCAAACTATCGCCACGCACCAAAAACGAGGATCGAGAGGCCTCCGGACGGATGGGCCAGCCGAACGGCTGGGCCAACCGATCGGATGGGCCAACCGATCAGACAGGCCGGCCGAACGGCTAGGCCGACCGATCGGACAGGTCGGCCGATCTAACGGGCCGGCCGATCTAGGCCAACATGCCCTCCTTTCCTTCCTCCTTGCCTATAAATACCCCTCATTCACCTCAAACACACTTGTTGTCACTGCTGCTGCTCGACCAGAAGTTCCAACCCCTTTATCTCTCGATTTCTCGCGATTCTTGTAAGTTTTAACTCAAATCTTGTACTACCTTGATCCATAACAAATTCTACACCTTCCTACCTGTTAAATCTCCACTTTTAACCGTGGAATCTCCAGATTTTGGGCATTCTAGGGTGATGTCACCATGAAGTTCTTATGAACTTCAAGAGTGATGTCATCCCATGCAAGAACGACTCAGATCTGAGTGATTTCCATACGTTTTTACATAAATCAAGTCTAAATCTATGTTTTCTAATCAAGAAGTTGTGTGATTCCTAAGGATTTGAGGTGTCTTGAAGATGATGTCATCATAAGTTCACATGAACTTCAAAGTGTGACCTCATTCTTACCCTAAACAGCTCGGATTTAAGTAATTTCAGCTGTTTTATAATAAATCTCACCAAAAATCTAAGTTACCTAGCCAAAGTGTGTTTGATTTCGGGTTGAACATGGGAAAAGCCATCAAGAACGGCCAGATCTGATGGAACGGGGTGGTTCCCGGCTGTTAGAACGGGTTAGACTTGATGGAATTTTAGTTGTTTAGCATGAAGGAACACCGTCTCGATTAAAACCATCGAAAAATATCCAAATCTTTGTCGAAAACAGCTGGACGGGCCAGCCGATCAGCCAGCCCAGTCGATCGGACAGGCTAGTCGATCGGACAGCCCAGTCGATCGGACAGGCTAGTCGATCAGCTAGCCTAGTCGATCGGACAGGCTAGTCGATCGGACAGCCCAGTCGATCGGACAGGCTAACCGATCGGCCAGCCCAGTCGATCGAACAGGCTAGTCGATCGGACATCCCATCCGATCGGACAGCCCATCCGAACGGGCCAGCCCTCAATCTAATTTTCATCCGCTTTCGCGTATTCTGTTATTATTTAACGTGCCATCAAACACTCAGGTGATCAGTCTATAACCAGGGTATTCTCGGACATAATCCCGCCAATCCAAACCAAATACGCACTGTGAGTATACTTGAACCCCTTTTAATCGCATTTTGGGTGTAACACACGTTTCTAACAAATCGAACTTATCAAACGAATTATTCAATCAATCGAATTATTATTTGTGAATAACTGTTATGCATAGATATACGTGATGCCAGTCGCATATGTGCTAGGGCTTATACTCGCGACGCCCCACCAAGACTAGTATAGTACTATTACGCCCGACGGGGTCTAGTTTGCCATCGCATATTCGAGCATCGAGGACTTAGTTGGTAGTATCAACTTTGTGAGTATATATATGTCGTGTATTACGTTTATGCATGTGGAAATTCGCTACACTTTTTATCTATTACGCTATACATATCAAACCTGTATACTCGCCAATACTTTTGTATTGACAAATATTTTAACGTATGTTGCAGGTTAGATTGCAGGCTATATCCAATCAAGCTAGGAAGTCTAGAAACTCAACTAAAATCTAGGTTGTTGGATTATATTGTTCGAGAGGACAAGAAATCTGTGATAACTTGTGTGGTTGTATTGTTTGTTAGTATGGGATAACGAATGTATTAAATATTATAGCAATATAGTTGTTATGGATTCTCTTGAGCAATCTGATTCTCCTAGTGCCGCGCCCCGATGATTCGGCCATCGGTTGGGGTGTGACAGATGGTTAGGGTAACATTTGATGCAAAACTATGCGGTAAAACGGTTAAAAATCGGCTATTCGGAGGATTTTTATAAAACTGTTTTAGATCAGTAAGTAAACGGATATTTTTGATATAAAAATAAGTATTTTAACTAATATTAAGTTTACTAGGTGTTTGGTTAGTCATACGTGACTTCCGGCGCCAAAAAAACGTTACCGAATCGCTAAAATACGTGTTTTTCAATGTACACTAGAATGGGTTGTTCATGGGTTAATTTTATTTGTTACAAGATGTTATGTGATTTATAATATGTGTATGATGAGATTTTTATAGTTGACAAGATTATGTGTATTACGATATTTATTTTATGTCACAATAAGTATATATATTACGACGCGCAAATCGTAGATATATTGCTTATAACATGATGAGGGTCACCAATACAATCGTTCAAGTCGCAAAGTTTTTTAAAAAAATATATATATATGAACTCATATATATATAAATACACCAATATAATCAAAAATAATAACTTTTCGAGAAATCTCAAAGTTATGTGAAAATTCTAAGTATCGGAGAAACCTAGGTA